>OX638370.1:39819415-40048428 GCA_951812925.1 Calliopum simillimum
GAACTAAATTTTTTTGTAGATACAACCGTTAGCGAGATATTTGCAAAAAACTGTTTTTCTCGACCTTTTGCACCCGATATCTCACGAAGGCACCACTTTCCAGGATTTCACTAGAACAAACGTTTTTACCTACTATTGGAAGAACATCCACAAAAAAATTCAGCTTTGATACTATAAGGAAGGTCAGCCAAGCGCTGGCTCTCCGTCTATTATTTTCCTGGGCTATTTTTATTTTTAATAATTCTTATTATTAATTCTTTTTTTTCTTCGCTCTATTTTTCATTTCATTTTTCTTATTTTTGTTTTTATTTATTCAATTCTTTAAGGCAATTATGTAATTATGTATGTACTTCATCGACATTGCATTAAATACTGTATTTTTTCATAAAAACAGTGTCACCTACCAATCTTTATTATGTGTACGTTAGGTGTGTATCGAAAAACGAACACCCAATTCCACACTCAAATTATGAAAGAAGAGAGATAAAAAATTCAGGAATATAAATTTTTTTACTTTAAAATAAATTCCTAGCTGGCCAAATGGCCATTGTTTATAAAAACCGAGTGATTTTGTACTGGAGTCTATCTAACGGTAAATTTTTTTCCCAAAAACACCATAGATATCGATTCGTGGTCTAAAATAACTTATGTGTGCAAATTTTCAGAGAGTTCGTATGACGTGCAGGAGCGTCAGCAGAGGAATAAGAAACGATTATCTTCAATGAAACGAATACTTTTTGTACTGGAGCCTATCTAACGGCAGATTTTTTTCCAAAAAACACTACAGATCTCAGTTCGTAGTCGAAAACAACTTATGTATGCAATTTTTCAGAGAGATTGTATGACGTGCAGGTAGTGTCAGCAAAGAAAAAAAAGCACTTATTTTCAATCAAACGTTTAATTTTTGTACTAGAGTCCATCTAACGATTCATTTTTTCAAAAAAAACTTGTTGGTACTTGATTCGTCATAAAAAATAAACTATGCACCCAAATTTTAAGATTGGTGGAACGACGTGTGGGAGTGTCAGCCAAGGATTAAAAAATGGTATACAGCCATTTCATGCCTATCGTAACAAGATCTGCCACACCCCTTCCGATATCGCTGAAATTTGGTACATGGTTTCGTTTCATGCTTAAACTTTGAAAAATGGCAAAAAAAAAATTTTGCGATTCTTTTTGTGGCTTGTGGAGGGGTGTAAAAAGTAAAAAAATAGGTAAAATGTAACAAACTCTCCTCAATAATTACCAATAAACTTGGCCATTTCTTAACCAATTTTCATGTTTAGACCTGTTTTGGAAAGGCATTAAATCAGGCTATAAGCTGAAAATAAAATTTTTTGTAGTTGATAAAAAGTACTACATTTATTACTATTTTAGTACTAAACTACAAAAAACGTGCCTGTGTTCACTTTTGTTACCTTACAAAATATTTTTTTTGGAAAGAAAAAAAAAATAATATTTCAGTCAAAAAAGAGAGAGGCTTAGAAGTTATGATTTTTTGAAAATTTAAAAAAAAGGTCCGATCAGAAAATGGCCCATAGCTGGAACATTTCTTATCTCATTTTTATGTTTGGATCATTTTTAGAAAGGGATTGAATCATTCTATGCGCACAAGTAAAAGTGTTTTGTATTTGGTAAAAATTACTAAATTTACTACTATTTAAGTACTAAACTACTAAAAACGCTATAGTACCTATTTTCGACCTTCCAAAATAATTTTTTAGAAAAGAAGACAAAATTACCTTTCAAATGAATCTAAAATTTGGATGGTACCATTAATGGTATAGGAGTAATGATTTTTTTAACATTTCAGTATATGCAACATTTCGTATAATGTAGGTTTTTTTGTAATTTACATCATTTTAAATTCCTCGAAAGATTTTGAAAATGAAATACGCCGTGCTGCAATACGATTACCATGTACCAAATTTCAGCGAAATCGGAAGGAGTGTGGCAGATCTTGTTACGATAGGCAAGAAATCGCTGTATACCATTTTTTAATCCTTCGCTGACACTCCCACACGTCGTTCCACCTATCTTAAAATTTGGGTGCATTGTTTATTTTTTATGACGAATCAAGTACCACAAGTTTTTTTTGAAAAAATGAATCGTTAGGTGGACTCTAGTACAAAAATTAAACATTTGATTGAAAATAAGTGTTTTTTTTTTCTTTGCTGACACTCCTGCACGTCATACAATCTCTCTGAAAAATTGCAAACATAAGTTGTTTTCGACTACAAACTGAGATCTGCAGTGTTTTTTGAAAAAAAATCTGCCGTTAGATAGGCTCCAGTACAAAAAGTATTCGTTTCATTGAAGATAATCGTTTCTTATTCCTTTGCTGACGCTCCTGCACGACATACGATCTCTCTGAAAATTTGCACACATAAGTTATTTTAGACCACAAATCGATATCTATGGTATTTTTTGGAAAAAAATTTACCGTTAGATAGGCTCCAGTGCAAAATCACTCGGTTTTTATAAACAATGGCCATTTGGCCAGCTAGGAATTTATTTTAAAGTCAAAAAATTTATATTTCCTGAGTTGTTTATCTTTCTTCTTTCATAATTTGAGTGTGGAATTGGGTTTTAAAACTCGCCCATATATTTCAATACACACTAGTGTACGTACATTAGACCTGGCGCAACGAAGTATAAAATTTTTTTTTTTTTTCGGAATATCAAATGCGGCTAGCAGTAATAATATGAGGTTCGATATGATAAACGTCTTAAATTTTTAAGTCGATCGTAGTGTGCCGAGCTGTGCCAAAATGGGCTCAAAGATTTATATTATTAAACCAATCAAAGATAATTGCAAACAACTACAAAAAAATTTGTTTGTTAATTTTTTAATCGATAGAGGTTTTTTCTAACGCTCTGGACACTTTGGAGTTGCATTCTATTTTTTTATATGACGTCACAATTTCGAATAAACTGAACATAATATCTTGACAACGAATTGCCATTGTGTAAAACAGATTAAACTATCGAATCCAGCAGACAAAAACGTTCAAAAATATGGACTAACTGCAACTAGTAAAGATGTTACATTGGGCCTGGCCAAAAATTTGATGCCTTACACTGCAAACTCCCCCCTCTTTTCCGAATGAGCTTAGTTTTTACTCAGATCTAACGCTTACTATTCCAAGTATCAATGCGAAATTTGGTTGCATTACTTAAAATAACGCTTACACTACAGAATTACGAATATTTAGCTTGTACAGAAAGTGCCATCTTATCCGAGTTCCGACATTATATTAACTATCCTTAGTGCTAACCTAAATTTGTTTGCATTTTCTCAAAGATCGCTGTCAGTGTGGCATTTTGAAAATTTTTCTTATGTGGGAGGTACCATGCCGCGGCGCGCCGTCTTGTCCGTGAACTTGTATGACAAAGCCGGTATGCGAAATTTTATTGAATTATCTTGCTTAAGTAGTTTTCCCCTGAAATTTTCTACTGCGGACAGACATATAGACATACGGATACAGTATATCGATTCAGGAGGTGAATATACACACTTTTTCATGCTGCCCATATCTCCTTCTCTGCATTACATACGGAAGGACAAAGTGAATATACCACTGGTGTAGAGTATAAAAAGAACAATTCTAGATTCGTAGCAAGTACAAAGAAATCACCAAAATGAAATGGTGTTTGCGTCATCTATATAGTAATCATGTTATTTTTGGAGTAACTTTTTGGTTTGTTTTTTTGTCTGATGAAATTGATGGCCTGAACAGTTTTGCTCAATGTAGTTTCGTTGTCGAGTTATTAAGATCTGAATTCAGATTTACTATGGATTAAAAACATAAACAAGAACAGTAAGGTTTGTGTAATTCCGTTTCTTCGATAACCAAAAATTTCTTCATTCGTTTCAGACTTGAAACAATTTTTTTGTTGGTTAAGTCACAGTTAATACCTTTAAAGTAAAAGCATAACATTTTAAAGTTTCTTTGGCTATAAAAAGGTTAATTTACTGCTACCAATGCAATGTTTTTCTTTGTATGGAAATCGAGATGCATTTTTTCACAGGGTGATATCACGAAAAGTTAGGGTCCAATTAGAATAGTTTGATGGTAAAGTTTGATAAGTAAAATACCATTATAAAAATGAAATTACACTTTTTGCTGGAACTGCGCCATAAGCCTGAAAACAGCGCATTCTGCAACTTCAAGCAAGGATATATTAAAATCATTCAGGAGGTCGAGCAATTCTTACCGGATTCAGAATAAAAAAGGGTACATACATACTTATGTTTAGTCAAAAGTTCATTTCATTTCTGTATTTTCTGTGCCTGTGTGATCAAAAGTAAAAAATTTTACTTTATCAGAGTTACAATTATTCCGCTTTTTTTTTTGATAATTCTAAACTGAATTCCAAGGATTCCGCTATTTTGCAAAGTTTTACTTCTATTTTATGCGAAGAAAGTAATAGTAATGAAAAAATTTTTACAAAATAGGTATATAAAAAAAAAATTTTTTTTGCTATATTTCCAACTTTGAGGCCATTTCGGCACGGGTTGGCACACTCCGATCGGTCCAAAAATTTATAACGTTAATTTTGGCATGAAATGTCATACTTTAGCCGCTAGCCGCAATCAATATTCCGAAAATAAAATTTTACGCCAGGTGTACATGTATATTAGATTGCTTAAAATTTTTATTATACCCTACACCCAGGGTATATTCACTTTGTCCTTCCGTTTGTAACGCAGAGAAGGAGGCGTGGCAGATATAGAAAAGTACATATATTCTTGATCAGCGTCACCTCCTGAGTCGATATAGCCGTGTCCGTCTGTCTGTCTGGCTGGCTGTGTGTTGAAATACACTTTTTGGGAAAACTGAGCAAGATAATTCAATGAAATTTGGTACACTGCCTCCGTCGTCAAAGTTAGCTCGGGGGATTGAAAATGAGCAAAATCGATCAACGAACTCGCCTACCGCCCATACAAAAAATATATTCAAAATGCAATTTTAAGAGTATTTTTCACGACAATGCAACCAAAATACACACAAATACTAGAAATTGTAAGCGAAAGTTCTGAAAAAAAACATAGCAAATTCGGACAAGAGGGCGTGGCACCTCCCATATAACCAAATGCATCAAAACGCTACACTAAACGCGTTTCTTGAGATATTCAAACCAAATTCGACTCAGACTCTAAGAATTATAAATTAAAGCTTTCAACAAAAATTAGTTGAAATCGGACAAGGGGGTGTGGCACCTCCCATATAAGCAAATGTTTCAAAATGCTATACTGAAAGAGTTTTTTGAGATAATCCAACCAAATTTCACTCAGACACTAAGAACTATAAATGCAAGCTCTGAGCAAAAGCTGGTTGAACTCGGTCAAGAGGGCGTGGCACCTCCCATATGAGCAAAATTTTGAAAATACTGCAGTGTAGGGTATTTAATGTTTGGCCAGGCCAAAGGTTACACCCCTACTAGTTTTTCTTTCCTTTTTGTTTCCAAGCAGGTTTAATAACACTGCACAACAAATAATGGGTTTGTGATTGTTGCATGAAAGTTTTTTGTAAATTTCGAAGGGACTTTTCGAATCCGAGGTTAGAATTTTCTTGTTTTTTTTTTTATATTTGAGTTTCAAAACTGTAATTTTTGAGGTTCGGTGCAAATTGCACAAATTTTTTTTTTATTTTGTTAAATAATTTATCACGTTCTTTTTTAAAACCCTAAGCGCTTTTTGCGGTTGGCCTGACTTATAAATGATTTGAGACGTTGATGCACCTCCTTTCACCATAATTATTATCTTCTATCTTTGCAACTTTTAAGCCTGTTTGAACTCAAAAAGGAAACAAAAAATAAAAAATTTAAGCAGTCTAATATACTCATAGATGTCATTATTTAAGTGGTATTTTGGGTTTCTCATATTTTCTTCTTTCAATTATTGCAATTCTATGTTGTACTTTTCAGTTGGAACACCATAAACAGTATGATTGCAGCACTGAGGAGCGTTTCCGTTTCAAAATTTTCACCGAGAATAAATATAAAATTGCAGAACATAATCAAATGTTTTCAGCTGGCAAAGTTTCGTTCAAAATGGGATTGAACGAATATTCTGATATGTTGCTTCATGAATTCATACAGACTATGACTGGTTACAATTACACAGCACGTCAGTTATGGAGGTAAAACCAAAATCTTTTTACTGCATATTTTCGTTTTAAATTTAATATCGCATGCATTTCGACTCTGTCTGTGTCATCATCAGCATGAACTCTCTTATTTTAAATAACAAGAGATTAAATAAAAGCGCGCGGTATTGTCCAAATTATAAGTTTTCTAACTAATAATAAATTTCCTTAAGGCCAAAATATTGAGTGGATTACTGAAAACGTGTAAAAGCCTCGAAAACCTCGTAAACTCGTAAATGTTGTCAAAATCAATACGAAATTTGTCAGTTTTTTTCAGTGTTAGTGTTTTTTTTTTATACAGAAAAGAGAGTGAAAAATTAAATATGTTCTAAAGTTTGATTAACTTATTCATGCCCGTAATTATTTTGTGGATATTTTAAAACAAAATTTCTCATGATTGACTTTGAATGGTCTAGAAAAAAATCTATATTTGAAAATTTAAAAAAAAAAATTTTTAAGTGGGTGTTTTTGGGTGGCAACTTAAGTTGCCACTAAATACCTACCGTGGCAGTAGGAAACAAACTGCCATAAAGTTTCTTTTTTAATTTCAAATGAAGATTGTTGAGTAGCGTAAAGATATTTTTTATAAAAGGTTTTATTAAAGTATTGTTTGTAGGATTCAGTGAAACACGTATTTGAATGAAGTGTGCCGAAGCGTTTTTGTCACAAAAGTTATGTATAGGTACTATTCGCATTCTATGCATTTGGAGTATTTTCAGCTATACTTTTTGATAATGTTATCCTTTCGATTAGAACATAGTATGTTGACAAAATTGATTGTTAAAAGCAGGGAACATTGTTTCAGTTTTTGAAAGTGAAACAATGATTCGTTATTTGGGGAAATTTTACCACACCAGGACATCCCATATAATGAATGATTTTGACCTCATGCTCCCCTTGTGGCAAAAGGATACAGACTTCATGTAATAAAATTGTTACTACACACTTCTCATGAGGATTTTGGCTCTCAAGGTCCCCAAAAATTCATCATATTACTAGCTGGCCTGGTTGCGACTTCGTTCGCCCGTTCCCGATGCCCTTCACGTATGAAGTCCATCTCCATCGTCCCTCTCGTCCAATCACCAAGGATTTTAAGATCCATGTATCAAGTTTTATAATCATAGCTCCCATATGTACAGCGATATATCATTTTATATATTTTTTGTATGAAAGTTGCAACTCCCCCTTCTCTTCCCCCCACCAAATTGTTCAAGGTGAATGGTAGATAGAATATACAACCATGTATGTACCAAGTTTTATAACGATATCTGACATATTTTTTGTAAAGAGGATGCAATTTTCCCACACCTTATATCCCCCAAGTTTTGCATTGTGAATGGTAGATAGATTATGTTCACCGACTTTCATAATCATAGCTTGTATAAGTGCAGAGATATAACATTTTTTGTATTTTTTTTTTGTATGGGGGTTGCAACCCCCGTCCCCCTCGGCAGCATCTGACCCCCTTAAGAACCTTCTACAGACCATAAGATCCAATTTTAAAAAAAATTCGTGTAAATCGACCGCGTAGTTTCCGCGTCCATAAGCTACATACGGACACCATTTCATTTTTATATATATAGATTCAATGCGTGTTTGTGTCGTTGAGAATATCTCAAAACCATTTTAGGATCCATTACTCAATGGGTTATGTTTCTAAAAACTTGATCATCGTATTATCTTAGACTAGTGTAAAATTTTGCTGAATATTTATTACAAAAATTAATAAGGCTCCAATAAATTTAGTATCAAAAATTAGTAAGCACGTAAATTGGTAAGCACGTCGACCGACAACAACAAAATGAAAGGCAAAGTTCAACATTTTACGGAGATATATCTAAAAAACTAGTATTGTTAACCTGCTTTTATTTTGGTCTCAGTTGCATTTACGAAAACACCTCATCTTTTGATATCCCTTATCAGAAACTGAACGACTGACTTGGTTGAACCTTTAATTGGTTGTTTAAAAAAATGGACGTTGCCAGTCCATTCCCAAACATAATTCGTCATAAATTTTGAACTATTTGATGCAGACGGATGACATTCGCACAAAAACAAAATTCGTCATATCTCTTTAAAGCTGTGCACACTGCTCCTGAAGCATCATTAAGTTCAACTAAAATGGCAACGTATACTGAATGTCTCCCAGTGTTTGTAATGTTATTCTGATGAAATATCACTTTGAATCAAAATCGTAGCTGATTCCTTTTTGAAAATATCTCGATTTTTCCAATTGGGGCATTTTCCCATACAAAAAGAAAAAAAAATATTTTTTAACTACATTAAAGAAAAATTAAAATAATCACAATCGATGTGTTTTGCGATGCTGAACGCGAATCCAACCTCAGAATTGCTCTATCGTGTATAGTTTATGAGATATTGTAACCTAAAAACCAAAAAAAAAATCGTTTTTTGCCATTTTTTGAAGCTATACAACTTTGTGACATATCATTTATTCGTCAAATGTGGCTTAGATACTTGAAAGCCCCATTCTTTTTCTTTAAAACCTAATTTAAATTATATTTATACCTCCATGCTTCTAAGAGATATCGTAGACCGAAATATTGTCAAAACGGGTTTTTTGCACTTTTGTGTCTTTTTAGGTTAGGATATCTTTGAGGAAAAAAAGATATCAACATAATTTAAATTAGGTTTTAAAGGAAAAGATTAGAGCTTTCAAATGTCCAAGACACATTTGACAAACAAATGATATGTTACAAAGTTATATAGCTTAAAAAAATGGCAAAAAACAATTTTTTTTTTTGGTTTTTAAGTTACAATATCTCATAAACTGTACATGATAGAGCAATTCTGAGGTTGGATTCGCGTTAAGCATTGCAAAAAACATCGATTGTGATTATTTTAATTTTTATTTAATGTAGTTAAAAAATTTTTTTTTCTTTTTGTATGGGAAAATGCCCCAATTGGAAAAATCGAGATATTTTCAAAAAGGAATCAGCTACGATTTTGATTCAAAGTGATATTTCATCAAAATAACATTACGAACACTCGGAGACATTCAGTATACGTTGCCATTTTAGTTGAACTTAATGATGCTTCAGGAGCAGTGTGTGTGCAAGACTTGCAAGGGAATTCGGCTGTAAATACTTAAATGTGCATTCGATGGGATTGGACCCGAACGATAAAGAAAATTTTATTTCTAAAAGTTAACGTTTAATTTTACAAATTGTATTTCTTTTATTAAATGCGCTATTGATACACCCATGTTTTGTTGAAACTAAAATTATGTATTTTACTACATACTTAAAATATTGCAGAGGAAAAATTTGTCGCTTAACGAATGTCGCGTCGTGGAATATCGTATTTCTGTATATGAGCCTCAAAAGCATTTCCATTTTGGCTTATATTTTGGTACTGCATATTCGACCGACCCCGTCATTTCTCCCATATATTTTTCTTCTGAAGTGCTTAACAACATGAAGGCTAAGCATAAAACACAAGTTTCCATAGCACTAACATTTTTTTTTAAAAACATGCGTACGAATGTACCCATTTGTTAATTTTTGTTTTAATTTCTCTGTGAAGATCATCCAATCCTGAATTAACTGGCGCTACATTCATTTCACCAGCCAATGTACAAGTTCCAGACACTGTCGACTGGCGCAAAAATGGTGGTGTTACAGCTGTTAAGGATCAAGGTAAACATTTTGTCTCTATTTTTCAAGTGAGTTAGAAAACGAATTTTTTTTCTTATTCCAGGACAGTGCGGTTCTTGCTGGGCTTTCTCATCAACTGGTGCCTTGGAAGGCCAACATTTCCGTCAATCTGGTGAACTTGTCTCACTTTCCGAACAAAATTTGGTTGATTGTTCTGGTAACTACCACAACTTAGGCTGCCGTGGTGGTTATATGGATGCTTCTTTTCAGTACATCAAGGAAAATGGTGGCATCGATACAGAAAATTCATATCCATATAGAGCAACCGAGGATTCTTGCCATTTTGATAAAAGTACCATTGGTGCTACAGATAAAGGCTTCGTTGATTTACCACAAGGTGATGAAGAAAAATTGAAAGAAGCCGTTGCTACCAGTGGTCCTGTATCAGTTGGTATCGATTGCTCACATCCATCATTCATATCTTATAGGGAAGGCGTATACGATGAGCCACAGTGTGATGCTCAACAGTTAGTTCATGCTGTCTTAGTTGTCGGCTATGGCACTGAAAATGGTAAAGATTATTGGTTGGTGAAAAACTCATGGACTACTAGATGGGGCGATCAGGGTTATATCAAGATGTCACGTAATAAGAATAATCAATGTGGAATTGCTACTGCAGCAAGCTATCCACTCGTTTAAACGTTTCTTAATTCTACGATTATATTCACATAAATTTATATACTCTCAGTATTATTATTTTTTTATTCTTACTTAATCCATTAATGCCCAGCGGTGCCATATGGCACTTATTTTCCTTAGAAACATTTTTTCCTAAAAATTTCAGCCTTCTATCTATCGAGGTTCCCGTTGGGCATTGTTGGACTAAACTTGTGAATTTAAAACATATTTTTTTATTTTAAAGTGACATCACTAAAAGTTAAACTTGAATTTATTTTAGTTTTTCGTTATCAATAGTGGGACTAAATTACAAGATGTCTTAAGAACATTAACATAAAGGAATTAAATTTACTAAATGAATGTTTAATTTTTAAAGTCTATCTAATCCATAACTAGTAAATTTATCTCTTTAAAAATAGGCAGATATTAAATGCTTATGGAAGTTTTCTGATAATCCAATAAATAAATTTAAAATGAATTTTTGTTAATTTTTTTCTATTACTTCAGTGTAAAACTTGTGTGATTGTAAAGTTAATGGTAACTTCGAGTATTTCTATATGGGTGATTCTTAGATAACTGTGCTTTTTCGAGTTGTAAAATTGGCAGATAATTTTTTTGGATTTTTGCAAGTTTCTTCATGCTATCTTGTGTAAACACACTCTTAAAACTCACCTTTTAAGTAGATCAACAACAGATGTGAATTTACGGCTTTGAGGTCGAAATTAAGAAATTTTGCTGCCACGTTTGTGACCAAATTGCCACGTTTGTGACATTTAAGCCACAGTATGGTAAAATGATGGTTTTGAATCGTTTTGATGAGAGATATATTGCATATAATGACAAATTTACACTTCAAGACTAATTTTGCAACAGTGTCATGTCTCCAGTGGTCCATTTTTTTATACCCTACCGCCCTAAAGATCAACTATGGTTTCCTGTCCTCTGTCTTTATAGCCGTTTATGGTGGATTAGGATCTTCTAATTACGAATCTGATCTTGATTTTTTTCTATTATATCAGTATCCTTTGTTATCCTAGCTCAAAAGTGAAAAAATCACAGTTTTGACATCTACTTAACAAAAACAGCAACAAGTAAAATTAGTTTTTGTCAATGGATTCAGACAGCCGAATTTATTATCAACAAGACATAATTTACCGTTTTCCCATTGGATTCCTAGTTTCCGAGTTATAAGCCTTTAAAAAAAGGATACCTCTTAATAACACACAAAGGATTTTCTGGACTGAAAAATTAACAGAAATGGTAAGTTTTATTATTTTTATCAAAAATAGAATTTATTACAAAAATTTTAAGCCCTTGCAGACTTAAATCGGATGAAAAAATAAGGCCCTATTGTAGATTTAGTGAATGAACAGATGAAATTTTGATTCTGTTAATTTGCAAATCAATTGTTTAGTAGGGTCATTCACTAAATCTAGCATAGAACTGTCATTTTTCATGCGATTATGGTCTGCAAGGTCACAAAACAGTGATTTTTTCACTTTTGAGCAAGGATAACTCAGGATTCTGATGGTGTAGAAAAATTTTTGTATTAAAAACATAATTAATAGCCTTCAACTTAACATCTGTATACTCAAACTTTATATCGAAACATGTTTTTTGCAGATGCGCCACGTTTGTGACATTTTTGTAGTTTATCGCTCATTGTAAAGAACGCTTTTGAGTTCAAGATTTTTCCGAAAGAATTTGGGGTCATGTATGCAAATCCTACAAAAAAATTGTTTCATGCATAAAATAAAATGTACTACCTGTTTGTGACCATAATTTTTTAAAAAACTGTTTTTGTTTATAAACTGCCCTATAAAACGCAAACAGATTTCTTTTTGGACGCGTCTGGACATGATAACCTTTGGTTGATAGATAGTGATCAGAATCATTGCATATGTACTGTTATCTATTGACTGAAACAGTAGCACCATGCAGTAGTAGCGTAATGCTTTCAAGAAATTTTTTTTTTCCAAAACTAGGGGACAGTTATTAATTCGAAATTGAGCCCTCTAAAAATTATTTAAAGCTGCAGATGTGCTCAGAATATTTTAGCCTTAAGTATTTACTTAATATGTGTAGCAACTTGTTTTCTGTTCCATTTCCGTTTTTTGGTCGTTTTGTGTATAAAAAGTAGGGGTAGAACATGCCACGTTTGTGACATTTGGGGTATATTTGCAAACTTTCACAGTAGACCAATAATTATTTGGTGGTAAAATTGATCTGCTCTATTAGAAAAACATAGTTTCTAACTTATAGCGCCATTTTTTGTGAAAGAAGCCTACTGTATAGGTGAAATCACCAGAGGACACAAAAAGTACAGTTATCTGAGAATCACCCATATTGCTTTTTTTTTTGTACGACTTAAAGTTTATAGATATCTTTTGACAACCCTAAAATTTAGGTAAAAACTGTTTTTGCAAAATATTCCGAAACGATATACCATAGAAAAAATTGTTTTCTTGGATTTTGCAGAGCATGCAATTCTCTATGAATGTCTCTACGAACACTTTTTTCGTCCGTGTAACCGTTCATGGGATATCGCGATTTGAAAATGAACATAATTTTATGAAAAGTCATACGCAGTAAAGCTTAGTAAAATCGAATAAAATTTCGTGTAGATATTAAGGATTTAGTGCAATAAGGCTGATGAGAAGTTGTTCAGAGCATTTTCAAAATGTTCAGCCTCCAGATCCAATTTTTCGGCTTCCAATCGGCCACTATACACTTATTGAACATTTTGAAGATGCTCTAGACAACTTCTCATCATTTTCTGTAGAAGAACATTGAGGATCATGTTGCAATTGTATTAAAAATACTAATTTTTGAAAGAAATCGAAATGTCTCTATTGCACTAAAACCTTAATATCTTCTCGAAATTTCATTCGATTTTGCTCAGAATAGGCTTAAAATGTTTGCAATCAAATGTACCATTGAATAAAATTGCGAAAAAAATTTATTTGAAAACAATATATGCGAAAAACTAATTGTTTCATTTTACTTTGATCTGAAAAATTTTTAAAAATTTTTAAAAAATCTGAGTTTTTTTCCTATAACTCAGTTAATTTTGTTCGGAGCATAATTATTGGTACACTCATTAGAAGCGCCATTAATCATTCTTTGTAAACGTGGTAAAATAAAATCGATCGGATTTGGCGTTATACAAATATATTGATGTATATAAAGCCATTATCTCGAAAATAGAAATGTCCGAATAACTCGGGAACGGCTAAAAATATTAAAAAATAAGCAGGGTTTTCGTGTTTAGCGACCTCAAATTAGTTTAGAAAAAGTAGTTTGCAAAATGTTACAATTATTTTTAATGTAGTGTTGAACTAACTTTTTATAGTTAATATACAAATCAAATGCACAAAAAAATGTTAGGTAAACTTTTCTTTTTATGGCATAAACAACAAAATCCCATCTCAATCATATAAATTAATTCGGTCTTGTAGAAATCCTAGGTTAAAAGCCCCTGGCACTCTACTATTAATGCTGAAAAATTATCTGTAAATAGCAATATTTAGACATTCAATGAGAACATGTTAAAGTGGTTTTGAGATATTCTCAACGACACAACACGGGTGGTCAAAACATTTTTTAAACCTCAAGTTGCATCACTCAGAAAATTCGTATTTTTTCTTGTTCGGGGTACTTTTATAATCATATTAAAAAAAAAATTAAGAAAATCCGTCGTGCGGTTTTTTTTAAATCGAATTTTCCGTTTTTGGCAAAGTTGAGTAAAGTCAAAAATAACATGCGAAAACTAAAATCAATAAAAAGGAACAAGAATAGTCAATTTTAACTAATTTTTGGATGCTGAATTCAAATCTGTTAAAAAATCGCTATATCGCTACAGAATTTTGAGATATCCTTAGAGCGATTTTGTTAACGGATTTTTATTAATTTTAGTTTTCGTATGTTATTTTTGACTTTACTCAACTTTGCCAAAGACGGAAAGTTCGATTTAAAAAAAAAGCGCCCGACGGATTTTCTTAATTTTTTTTTGGTATAATTAGAAAAGTACTCCGAACAAGGAAATGTACGAATTTTCTGAGTGATGCAACTTGAGGGTTAAAAAATGTTTTGACCACCCGTGACAAAGACGCATTAAGGTCAAATTGCCGGCACCCCAACATTATACAATGAATCTATTTGTATCTTGAATAATGTGATGAATTTTTGGCAACCTTCAGAACCAAAATCCTCACGAGAAGCACGTGGTGACCATTCATTACATGTAGTCTGTATCCTTTTGCAACAAGTGGAGCATTAGGTCAAAATTATTCATTATATGGGATGTCCAGATAAAATTTCCCCAAATAACGAATCATTGTTTCACTTTCAAAACCTGAAACAATGTTCCCTGCTTTTATCAATAAATTTTGTCAACATGCTTTGTTCTAATGGAAGGGATAACATTATCAAAAAGTATAGCTGAAAATACTCCAAATGCATAGAGTGCGAATAGTACCTATACATAACTTTTGTGACAAAAACGCTTCGGCACACTTCATTCAAATACGTGTTTTACTGAATCCTACAAATACTCTAATAAAACCTTTTATAAAAAATATCTTTACGCTACTCAACAATCTTAAGGCGTATACTAAAGGTTTGGTGGCCTCGCACTATATCAAATGCCGAGCTACATCAAAAATGCAAACAGAAGGCTATAGCAAACGAGATCAAGCTGCGCAAATGGGGATGGATTAGACACACTCTCCGGAAATCACACAGCGAAGTTTGTCGCCAGGCCCTTGAGTGGAATCCACAAGGCAGTAGAGGACGTGGTAGACCCAAAACCAACTGGAAAAGGTCGTTGGAAAAGGAAATCCAAGAATCGGGAAAATCGTGGCAAGAGATCAAAGTCATCGCAAGGGATCGTGACAAATGGAGAGATTTCATATTGGCCCTATGCTCCTCCTAGGAGTTAAAGGAGAATACATACATACATACATACATACACTCAACAATCTTCATTTGAAATTAAAGAAGAAACTTTATGGCAGTTTGATTAACATTCCTGTGCCACGGTAGGAGTTCAGTGGCAACTTAAGTTGCCACCCAAACACACCCACTTAGAATTTTTTTTTTTTTAATTTTCAAATATAGATTTTTTTCTAGACTATTTAGTCATTCATGAGAAATTTTGTTTTAAATATCCACAAAATAATTTCGGACATAAATGAGTTAATCAAACTTTAGAACATATTTAAGTTTTCAGTCTTTTTTCTGTATAAAAAAAAAACAATACTTTGGCTTTAAATAAATTTATTATTAGTGAGAAAACTTATAATTTGGACAATACCGCGCGCTCTTATTTAATCTCTTGCTATTTAAAATAAGAGTCTTTTAAAATCGTTCATGCTGATAAAAAAATAATTGTTTTATTTTTAAAAAAAGTGCAGTAAAAAGATTTTGGTTTTACCTCCATAACTGAGGTGCTGTGTAATTGTAACCAGTCATAGTTTGTGTGAATTCATGAAGCAACATATCAGAATATTTGTTCGATCCCATCTTGTACGAAACTTTACCAGCTAAAAACATTTGATTATGTTCTGCAATTTTATATTTATTCTCGGTTTTTTGATACTCTGAAACCAAATTTGACGTTAAAAAGTACCCCACTAGTACTCCCTTGTAACCTACCGAAATGGTTTAAATCGCGCTTTTACATTAAATGTATATTCCAGCTCACCAAAAAACCCAAATTTATGTATTTTATATACCTAATATTCTTAGGCGAATTCAAGATCACGTTGAACAACATAATATTATTCCGTCTGAACAGCATGGATTTATGCCAGGGAAGTCGACAACTCACTAACTTTACCGCATTCGAAATCATATAAAGAATAATCTTCAAATGAAACAATTCATAGGGATGATACTATGTGACATTGAGAAAGCTTTTGACTCAGTTTGGCATTCTGGTCTTATACTTAAAATGGTCGACTATAGTTTCCCACGATATTTAATGAATATATGCAATTGTTTTCTTAGAGACCGTTCTTTTATAGTTTCGATCAAGCAAAAAAAATCCATACGTCACCAAATACCATTTGGAGTACCACAAGGAGCTGTACTTAGCCCAACGTTATATAATATATTTATATCAGATGCACCGCATCTCACAAATGGCTTTCGAGCATTTTTTTGCTGATGATACAGCTTTTTATGCCACTTCAAGATATCGAGCCCCAATAGTTCTTACTCTACGAAATGCATTATCTACCTATATGACATACTATCTACAGGGTGGCTGGTTCGAGGTGTTGCCGATTCAAAAGACTATATTTTTAGTTTCCATGCACAGATTTTATTGATCACACGCTATAATTGTTGGGAAATGTTCAAATTTTAAGAATCTACTTGAGATTTTCGATATGGCCACCTTTGGCCTTAACTATGGCCCGTAGACGGTCGAAGAACGAGTCGCATGCTGCACGAATTTGATTTTGTGGAAGTTTGCGCCATTCTCGTTGAAGGGCCACTTTTAGCGCATCAACGCTCTGGTAGTTTTTAGTCAAGACCTTCCTGTCCAACATACCCTAGATTGAGAAATCCAGCGGATTCGCATCAGGCGAATTTGAGAGCCATTGTTGAGCAGAAATGAAGCAAGGAACGTTTTTTTCTAACCATTCTTGATTCACACGAGCTTTGTGTGACGGTGCCGAGTCTTGTTGGAATGTCCATGGCTTGCGACCGAAATGTTTGCGTGCCCACGGTAGTAAAGCACCCTTCAACACTGATTCACGATACACCTGGGCGTTTACTTTGACGCCAGCGGCCAAAAAAACGAGTGGTGAGCGCCCATCAGCATGCGGTGGTGCCTGCGTCCTGGTGGCCAAACGAACATTCAAATTTTCGTAGGACCTCTCTGTCAAGTAAACCCGATCATTTTGTTTGTTTACATATTGCTGGATACAGTAATTTTTCTCAACAGAGAAGACAATTTGTGACAGATTTCCGGCGGCGTGCAAGCGCAACAACTCTTTGGCTCTATCGAGCCTAACTTTTTTTTGAGCAGGAGTGAGATCATGCGCCTTTTGGAACTTGAGGGCCTTTAGTCCGAGCTTGTTTGACAATATAAGTTGCATTCGTTCACGCGATATTTTCAGCTCGGCAGCCATTTGTCTGCTACTGCATTTCGGATTTCGCTCAATTCTGGCCTTCACCTTTCGAACCATTTCTGGTGATGTTGCAGTTATTTTCCGACCACCACCATGTCGTTTGGCAACGCTGCCGGTACCATTGTAACGTGTTATGGTCCGATACACAAACATTTTATTCACTTTTAAATGTTTCAGCTCACGAACAATTGCTGGTTGCGATTTTCCAGCCAAACAAAGAGCAATCACACTATTACGTTTGAATTCCATTTCGAAAATTTTTTATTTTCAATAAATTGACGCGCAAATGCTTTTGGTTACTTGTTGACAATAGAATGAACTAACATCATGCCAATTTTTAGATAGCTGTCATGTTCCATCTGTCAGATAAGTCTATCTGAAGTTGGTAACAGTTCGAATCAGCCACCCTGCAAAATGGAAAATTAAAATTAACATCTCTAAGATAGGGTGACCAACCGTCCCGCATTTTTCCCTCTCGTCCCGCATTCAAAAATATCCCGGAAATGTCCTGCATTTAAGATGGACGCTCATTGTGTAGATTTTTTCTATAATATGAATCTTTTATTAGAAATATTGCGAACAAATTTGAATTTCAATAAAGTCAAATGAAATTGTTGTTAATGGTAGTTCGTGTTATCCATTGAACACTTTTCGCAATAAAAAATAAATGGCAACACCTGCATTATTGTACTCCTTTTTACTTTAATTTTCATAATAAACATAGCATTTGTCCCACTCTGTCCGCAGTTCATACATACATACAAGTGAAATGAGTAACAACCCAACAGAAAATTTCGATGCGCATCCTAAAGATGCAATAGCGATGCGCGTCGTCCTCGCATCTAAAAAGCTGAATTGTATGCGCATATTTTCTGCGCTATAGGTGGGCAATATGCAGCTTTATTTGTTTGTTTTTCTTATTTTAAATATTTTTTATTGTCGTCCAAAAAGTATCCAAAGAGCATTTCTGGTAAAGACAACAAAGCGCATCCAAAGAGCATTTCAGGTAGCGAGAGCGAAGCGCATCCAAAGAGCATTTCTGAATGCGAGACCGATGCGCATTCAAAGAGCATTTCGGGTAGCGAGAACGAAGCGTTTTCGGTCACGTATTTACGCAGAAAACAAAATAAGTCAATAAGTCAGCTTCATAAGAGCGGAAGGATGGAGCTGTGGTCTAGCGACTGCGATTGAGAGTTGTAGCAACCGCGAAGTCCTCGATTCAACTCCGACCAAAACACAAGAGTTTTTCAACTTGCAATTTTTCAATTATAATTAATTTAGTGAAATAAAACTAAATACAATTTCATCAAAAATAATAATAGTCTGATGATGTGGCGAATGTCGTAAAATTTCAATTAAAAATTAATTTTTTAAATATCACTAGTTTACAGCCAAAATTCCCAGTGAATGCCATTATTCATTTTATATGTAAAATGGGCTACTGATTCCGAAAATCGCATTATTTTTTTTTTATTTCGTGTCGTTTTCGAGATAAGTGTCATTTTCGGTTTTTGGACCAAAAAAAAAAGATAGTTCCACTTAAATACAAATATCTCATGAACCAATATTTGTGTTTTGATGTATTGTAGTCATATTAAAGATAATTAAATTACCTACAAATCATGTTCACATCACTTTTTGATTGGCTTGTTAGTTTCGGCGAAATACATTGATTTCTAAAAAAAACATTTTTTTTTTCCAAAAAATTAAGAAAAAATCAAAATCAACTGCAGATTTATAGAAGAAAAAAAATTTTAAAAATCATTTTGTTTTTTAATATCATATTCTATATATTTGTAAAGCAGGGTTAAAAGAGGGTTAAAATTGTTTACAAAAATATTCCTCGTAATATCATGCATAAGTTTACTGAACACATGATACACCTCAGATGTAAGGATTACATATATAGTTAAATTCATCGATTTAATACAAGATTTCATTATTTTTGTTTTTTTCATGTACATTGGATTAAAAAACTTCAAAAATCGATTAAAAAAAATCTGACGTGCTGAAGAAAAACGACGAGACACGGGTATCTTTTTTTAACGGCTACTTTAAGAATTTTTTGGATTTTCTAATGTGTTTTACAAAAAGTTTCAAGTTATCGAGCAGTTTATTACAGAAAAACGAAAAAACTAGGCAAAAGTGCATTTTAGTAATTTATCAATGAATCGTATACAACTTTTACATTTTCTCATCGATTTTCTTAACCCTTTCGACCCGGCTGGGACAATATATCCCAATTTACATATATATATTGTCCCAGCCGGGTCAAAAGGGTTAAATATGTAGTATCTTATTTGCTTTATAGCCCAGGAAAATAAGACGAAAAAAGAGCTGCTGTGCGAAATAATTCCAAGTGAATTTTTTTCACCGGATTTATCTTAATTAATGCATGATAAATAAAGTGTGAAAAGTCCATTGCAAAGTCGTGTGCGCATAGAAAGTTATTAAGGCTTACAGGTCGCTAAAATCAGTTTTTTGCAAATATCTCGCTAATGATAACTTTTACAGAAAAATGTTAGTCTCCAATTTTGTAGCACAGGAAATTTCCTACAAAAGTAAGTTAAAAATTTTTTCGTACGACTTACATATAGCTTAGACGATCACCCAATTTAGAAAGTTGTTAACAGTTATGATATGAAATGCTACGCATAAGTTTATATTAAAATTTCTTACTTTTTAAATTGCGGTGACTTCTATGTATACACATATTGCTTACTTTTTGCAGATCTTGCGATTTTTTACAAAATTGGTGCTCAACTTTTTATCATATGACTCTTCGTGTCGGAAATATCCTTCAAAAACCAGTATTTTCGAAGTCTTAACGGTTTTTCACGAATATCTTCAAGGCCATGGGTTGTTCGAAAATCAAATTATCTTTTGAACGGTATTTCAATTTTGTTTGTACGACTTCTCATTGAAGAGTTATCGCAATTTAAAAAGTAAGATATTTTAATATAAACTCATAGGTAGCATTTCATATCATAACTGTTAACAACTTTTTAAATTGGGTGATCTCCTAAACTATAAGTTGTACGAAAAAATGTTTAACGTATTTTTGTAGGAAATTTCCTGTGCTACAAAATTGGAGGCCAACATTTTTCTGTAAAAGTTAGCATTAGCGAGATATTTGCAAAAAACTGATTTAAGCGACCTTTGAGCCTCAATAAATTTTTATGCGCACACGACTTTGCAATGGTGAAAAAATTCACTTGGAATTATTTCGCAGAAAAATTCCTATTTTCCTGGGCTTTTACAAATATATAGAATATGAAATTAAAAAAAAACAAAATGGCGCATAATCATAGTCGAATAAAGCATACTTTAAAATCAGTAAAGTATGATTTTCAGTAGAGTATGCTTTAAGCCAATCATAGTCGATTTAAAGCATACTCTATCGCTAAAAGTATACTTCAACTTTAAAATAGGAAAAAGCTGTTGCTAAACCAGTTAGCAATCTGCAAAAATAGAGAAAAATGTCACTTTATGTAAATTTTCAGTGTGTTGAACTTATTTTTTTTATTTATTTATTGTAACATATCTTACAAAGTAAATTTATAAAATATGGAATGGTACAAGGCGCCGTGGCCATATTGCACCGGTAGTTATTAAGACTTCATAGTACAATTTGTGCTTCATCAGGGCGTTTTAGATTTTATCTATAGTTTCGATTTTGCTGCAATCAAGAATTGTATTTAGTTGCTGGTTACATCTCGACAAAGGACAATTTAGCAAAACATACTCGACTGTCATTGAAGTATCGCAAATACTGCACTGTAGGTGTTGAGTCCCGATAACACTAGTTTACAGCCAAAATTCCCAGCGAATGCCGTTACTCATTTTATATGGAAAATGGGCTGCTGATTCCGAAAATCGCATTTTTTTTTTTTTATTTCGTGTCGTTTTCGAGATATCGGTCATTTTAGGTTTTTGGACCAAAAAAAAAAGATAGTTCCATTAAAATACAAATATCTCAAGAACCAATGTTTGTATTTAAACAAATAATATGTCATATTAAAGGCAATTAAATTACCTACAAATGATATCCACATCACTTTTTGGTTGGTTCGTTAGTTTTGGTGAAATAAATTGATTTCTAAAAAAAAAAATTTTTTTTCTTCAAAAAAATTAAGAAAAAATCAAATTCAACTTCAAATTTACAAGAAGACATAACTTTTTTATAATATTTTTTTTTTTTGTATCATAGACTATATATTTGTGAAGAAAATAAGATATCATTTAAGAAAATCGATGGAAAAATGCAAAAGTTGTATACAATTCATTGATAAGTTACCAAAATGCGTTTTTCCCTATTTTTCCGTTTTTTTGTAATAAACCGTTCGAAAATTTGAAACTTTTTGTAAAAGAAATTAGAAAATCCAAAAAATTCTTAAAGAAGGCATTAAAAGGAAATACCCGTGCCTCGCCGTTTTTCTCTAGCACGTCAGATTTTTTTTTAATTGATTTTTGAAGTTTTTTAATCCACTGTACATGAAAAAACAGAAATAACGCATTCTTGTGTTAAATCGATGAATTTAACTATATGATCCTTACATCTGAGGTGTATCATGTCTTCAGTAAACTTATGCAGGATACTGCGAGGAATATTTTTGTAGAAAATTTTAACCCTCTAAGACCCTCACATGTGGGTCATTTTGACCCCCACATGAAGGTCATTTTGACCTACATGTGGGGGTTTGAGAGGGTTAAAATTGTCTACAAAAATATTCCGCGTAGTATCCTGCATAAGTTTGCTGAAGACATGATACACCTCAGATGTAAGGATCATATAGTTAAATTCATCGATTTAACACAAGAATGCGTTATTTCTGTTTTTTCATGTACAGTGGATTAAAAAACTTCAAAAATCGATTAAAAAAAAATCTGACGTGCTAGAGAAAAACGGCGAGGCACGGGTATTTCCTTTTAATGCCTTCTTTAAGAATTTTTTGGATTTTCTAATTTCTTTTACAAAAAGTTTTAAATTTTCGAACGGTTTATTACAAAAAAACGGAAAAATAGGGAAAAACGCATTTTGGTAACTTATCAATGAATTGTATACAACTTTTGCATTTTTCCATCGATTTTCTTAAATAGTATTTTATTTGCCTAACAAATTTATAGACTATGATATAAAAATACAAAATGATTTTTAAAATTTTTTTTTCTTGTAAAAATATGCAGTTGATTTAGACATTTTTGTAATTTTTTCGGAAAAATATACTCTTTTTTTCAGAAATCAATTTATTTCATCGAAACTAACGAACCAACCAAAAAGTGATGTGGATATCATTTGTAGGTAATTTAATTACCTTTAATATGGCATATTATTTGTTTGAATATAAACATTGGTTCTTGAGATATTTGTATTTAAGTGGAACTATCTTTTTTTTTCGGTCCAAAAACCGAAAATGACCGATATCTCGAAAACGACACGAAATAAAAAAAAAAAAATGCGATTTTCGGAATCAGCAGCCCATTTTCCATATAAAATGAGTAACGGCATTCGCTGGGAAAAAAAATTTTAATCATTTGTAAACTAGTGTAATCATACAAGCCTTCTTTTTCTGCACACATTTCTTTCCTTTAGAAAATAAATAAATTAGTTAATAGCTGTGAAGTTATATTATTAATTAACTTACTTTTATTTGCTCTATCATCGCCAAAACAAACGAAATTTGAATTTTTTCAATTTCAATAATTTTTTTTTTTTTTAATTTGACATAAAAATACAAAAAAACTCGCTCAGTTCATTTTTTTCTCTCTATTTTTGCAAAGAGTTACCATATTGGATTGTTTTCTGCTCAACATAGTCGCCTCTACGTAGAAGCATGCTCTAAACCATAGCCGCCCACGCGTGCCATCGCAAAGTGCCATTATTTGAAAATCAATTGATCTCACGTGCCACAGCAAAATTTAATTATTGAAAATGAAAACCGTACACACAAGTAACGGTATATGCGAAATTTTGAAGAATTGCGATCGACCACCAGCAACAACATATGCGTAAATTTTGTTGTTGTTTTTGCGACCGCACAAGAGTGTGTTTTGTTGTTGTTTTTTCGTCCACACAGGACTGTATGTTTTGTTGTTGCAACAAAACGCAAGGGTTCCTATCGAAAAGAAAAAAACAACAACACACAATGGCAACAACAAATTTGATAATTTTATGAACTTTCAGGATTTTTAGATTTGCGAAAAAAAAAACACTCGCACAAGTAACTGTTAATTTAAAAATCTTTGCTGGTTGTTGTTTTCAATAATTTTAAAAAATTTATGTTTTCTTTTTTATTAATTTTACATGGGGGCCACGACTTTTTATGCGAGTGCCAAATTTTTATAATTTTACTCTAGACGGGCAGCTATGCTCTAAACTGACTATGGTAGTTGCAGAATTAAAGTTTTCTCTATCTTTTTAGAATTTTGCTAACAGAAGCCGGCTTTTATGAGGGACTATGATTATGCGCCAATGATTTTAAAAATTTTTTTTCCTGTACGTATATAAATCTGCAGTTTATGTATTTGACTTTTTTTCATTTTTTCGGAAAAAATTAATTTTTTTTTTCAGAAATCAATTTATTTCTCCGAAACTAACAAACCAGACAAAAAGTGATGTGAATATCATTTATAGGAAATTTAATTACCTTTAATATGACATATAATACGTTTAAACACAAACATTAGTTTTTGATATATTTAAGTGGAACTATCTTTTTTTTTTGGTCCAAAAACCGATACTGACCGATATCTCGAAAACGACACGAAATAAAAAAAAAAATAATGCGATTTTCGGAATCAGCAGCCCATTTTTAATCATTTGTAAACTAGTGTATTTTTATTGTCATTCAAGAAGCAGCCAAAGAGCATTTCTGAATGGGAGAGCGATGCGCATACAAGGAGCATTTCTTGTAGCGAGAACGAAGCGCTTTCGGTCACGTATTTACGCACAAAACAAAATAAGTTAATAAGACAGCTTCGTAAGAGCGCAAGGATGGAGCAGTGGTCTAGTGACTGGCACTGCGATTGAGAGTTGTAGCAACCGTGAGATCCTCGGTTCAACTCCGGCCCAGACCTAACACAAAAGTTTTTCAACTTGCAATTTTTCAATTATAATTAATTTAGTAAAATAAAAATAGTTATAATTACATCAAAAAAAAAAATAGTCTGATGAGTCTTTGTGGCGAAAGACGTAAAATTTCAATTAAAAATTAATTTTTTAAATATTTTTATTGTCATCCATAAAGCATCCAAAGAGCATTTCTGAATGCGAGAGCGATGCGCATCGAAAGAGCATTTCTGGTAGCGAGAACGAAGCGCTTCCTTCCAATGACAAGCCAATGTTAATTTCAGCGCTTTTGGAAACGAGAGAGATGTGCTTCACTGCTGCTTTAGAGCGCTTCAGAAGCGCTATTGATGCGCTCCATTCTCCATTGGGAAAAAATGGTCAGCTTGATAGTCAGTTTTTGTGTCATTTTCAAGCGATAACTATTTAGGTATCGTTTTTATATATTTTGGAAATATTTAACGCAGTAAAGAAGTTTTTAAAGTGAAATAAAAATAAAAATTATATAAAAAAGAATTACAGAACATGAAATATGTAAGGCGAAAAGGATGTTAACTTTAATGATGCTTTTCAGGAATCGTTTTTATTTTCCCAATACTGTTGAGCTAGCATGTTAGGGCAATTTTATCACTGTAACTTTGGAAGTAACCTCTTGAAGATTTGGTTGATTTCGATGAAAAGGTAAGCTTGTTTTCAGTTTCTCATAAGGTTTAACGAAAAAAAACATTGACTTTCTTAGAATTACAAATAAGGGTGGTTTTTTCTTTTGGTGCTACTTAAAAAAATGCTCCCGGGGACTTGATTCAATTGAGATAAGTCATCGATGAAGAAGCTTAAGGCACGATGAGGGGGCCGCATAACAAACATAAATTGCGTAAATTGTAAAAATGTAAACATTTTTATATTATGCATTTGGCAAATGCAGTAGTTGCGCTTATATTGAGGCTTAACTTCTTCAAAATACATAAGTAAATGCTACACCAAAACAAATCAATTTGAATGGTTAAGAAGTGGTTTACAGAGTTCCGTTGGAATTGTACCAGCACACGTCGAATATTCAGTTCGCTCAAAAGAATTCGTCAGGCCAGAAATCGTCGATAAAATCTATGGAATGATATTGGACGATCAAAGAATGAAAGTACGTAAGGTAGCTGGAGCCATAGGTTTCTCAATTGAGCAGGTATATCACATTTTACATAAATATTTGGCTATGAAAAAGATATTTGCACGATGTCCGCAGTAATTCCTCACACTCGACCATAAGCGCCACCGTATGACTACTTTAAAAGAGAGTGTGGCTTAATCCGAACGAGTTTTTCCGCTGTTTCATTAACATGAACGGAACATGAATCCAACACAAGACACCAGAGAACAACAAACATCCAAGATAGTGGGTTTCTTCGGAAAAACGTGCTACAGAGAAGACCCTTGGAAGCAGTAAAACAATCACCGCCAAATATTCTTAGCTTTACATTAAAAACGCATTTTTCCGGTTTGACATTTCCAAAAATCGCTGGCGCCGGCGACAAAATTAAAACTAGTTTTATTGCAACGAATATTCGTCGGGCGAATTTTGTCGTCCGGTGCGGTTGTGTTCAACTTCATATACTCTTGTGTGTTTTAATTTTGACATCGAATATTCGTCGGGCGAAATTCGTCCTACGCCTCCAATTGTGTTTAAGCTATTTGGCGATGAAATATGTGCTTATCGAGAAAACTTACGAGTTTCTTCCTTTATCCAAATCAAAACAATAAGGGGATTCCTTTAAACTCGTAAAAGCCTCGAAAAGCACGTAAACCTCGAAAACTTTCGAGTCTCGTAAACAAAATTTAAAAATTTGTATGAAAAAAAAGTTTACCAGGCCTCGGAAACTTACGAGGCAAATTCGATGCGTAAAAAGCCTCGAAAAAGTACGAGAGCGATTGTTGTCAAATAAATGTATTGAAAAAATATTTTTTGTTTTGAAAATTGAATTTGAATTGAATATTTTTCAAATTATATGACAGCTGATACGTTGCTTACACGTTTTTAGAAATGTGTGTTCCTGAAAACAAGCTCGTAAACTTTCGAGTTTTTCATGGTTTACGAGTTTACGAGATTAAAGGTATCCCCTTAATAATTGACAACTCTGACAGCCAAAATAAATTTCAAAATTGAAAGCGCTGCCACTTAACAAAAAATATTATGTAATCGCTTTACACAGAGCAAAGAAAAGTTGATTATCAAAAAACGACAATCAAAATTGCGACAATCAACTATCACCTTAGCCGATTCCACTCCAGCATAATTAACAAGAACTCTAACCTGAGTAGAAATAACAAACTACTGTTATACAAAGTTGTATTCAGGCCAAATATAACATACGGGTGTCCAGTTTTTTCAAAATATTGCTAAAAGTCACCTCAAAAAGCTGCAAATTGCGCAAAACAAATTGCTTAAAATGTGCTTATATCGTAGATGGTGGTCATCTACAAAAGCATCTCACAATGATGCTGAAATTGAGCATATAAATGAATATTTCAATAATATTTATAAGAAACTGCTTTTTGTCTAGGCTAGAATAAGTTATACCTGTTTTTTGTTTAATTTTAAGTTTGTGTTTTTAATATAACAAGTCTATTTATTCTAAAGGGTATGTTTTATCCAAATTAATTATAATCTAATAACTTTCTTTCGTAGTTGTAATAAGTAGCTTATAAGCTAAGTCTCTAAATTGATAAATTATGAATTTTAATTCAAACGAAACATGAATAAAGATAATTTTGGAATTGGAATTAATCGATACGTCCAACGTAAAAGTTGTTAACTCGAAAATCGTAGTTTTTAGTTATGAGCATTTTTGTATTTTAACTTTTTTTTTTGTATGAAATCTCATATAAAATAAATTTAGGTTGTGACTTCTAAAGTAGCTTCCAGGCCTTCAAATTTCAAGCTAGAGGCACTAAAATTTGACACAAGGTGGAACGAAATGTCTAGATTTCAAAAAACGCTGTCCCGTTAAAAGTTGGTAACTCAAGTTAACAACTTTTACGTTGGATGTATCGATATTTAAAAAATTAAAAAACACAATTTCAACTTTTTTGGGGGGTGCTAGGGAGTTACTTGGTGGTTAAAATCATTTTTAACGTCTAGTACGTTTTCAAACCACCAAAAAACCTAGAAATTGACAACACTTCTAAAATTTTTATAAGAATGGGATGTGAAGGGGGCTACCCTTGCAAGGAGGCGCTATTGGGTAACTGTGCTGCTGAAAATATTTTTTACAGTCATATTCTGCTCCAGCTAACCAAAAAATCTAAAAATATTCTTACTTTTAAATTTTTATAAATCGTGTAATTTAATCCCTCTTGGGTGCTATAAGAGGGATATTAAGGGGTAACTGAGTGGTTCAAATTATTTTTTATCATCATTTTCGGTTTCAGAGCACCTAAAAACATGCACAAATTTCAAATGTTTAAAACAAGAAAAATTCTAACGCCTAAGGGGATATTAAGGGGACGGCAAAACTAATTTTTTTTTTTATTTTATTGTGATATTCGGGTTCAGCGGCTCAAAATACATGGCGCCTGGGGAGTGTACCCTCTGGGTCTTGACTTTTTTTTTTGGTGTGGCTGAGTAATCACAAAATTTCTTTACCTTGATTCTTAACAGCACTTTTTTTTTGTAAAACAAGTCAGAAAATCAGTTTTTTCCAAATAACTTCTCAGGGGTACATATTAGACCCGCCCCACAAGTTCAATTTTTTGTTAGTCTAGGCTTCCTCTATCACCTCTTCTCTAGCGGGAACGTAATCTAAAATCAATATCAAACCCAGCTTTTTAAAAAAGTAAATTCTTTGAAAACAATATTGTATCATATAAAACAAATCAAACATCACATTGGCATTTTCAGTTTTCTAAATCTGTTTTCGTCATGAACACATTTTGATATTGAGGCCGACATTAGTGTCGCTAGTTCCTGAAATATAAATAGTACCCCTCGTATGTATTTAGATTTATTTATAATTATTTTGTACTTAAAAGAAAAATTTCTTATGTACTAATGTGTAATACTTTTCATAAAAAAAAATCAAATGTCAAAAGTCGACATTGAGATCACTGTCGCATGAAAAGTTATTCGAGTTCAAAGGTCGCGGCAAATATTTCGCTACCGATTAATTTTACAGAAAAATGATTTTCCACAATAATGTAGCTCAGAAAATTTCCTACAGAAGTGTTGTTTAAGTACGACTAATAATTTAGGTGATATTCTAATTGAAGGTATAAGCTGCATACAAGTATGAATGTTGATTTTTGAAGTACTATAACTCGGAAACTGTAAGTCGTACGAAAACAATTTACATACACCGCTTTTCTTTAGGAAAATTTGTGGAAAATCATTTTGCTGTAAAATAAATCGTTAACGAGACATTTGCAAAAAAATTATATCCGCGACCTTTGACCTTGAATATCTTTTTATGCTACAGTGATCTTGATGTCGATTTTTGACATTTGCCTTAAAACATCAAAATACAGCGATTCTAATTAAACATTTTTGGTTCTAATGTTTTCGATAGACTGGACTAAAAATAAAATAATGTAAGTTTTTCATCATTTTCGACCATTTTTTATCAAAACCTGTTAAAAATTCGACCTAAATATCAAAATTTGTTCATGACAAAAACAGATTTAGAAAGCTGAAAATGTCATAGTAATATTTGATATATGACACAATATTGTTTTCAAAGAAATTATTTTTTTAATACAAAAATGTCGTAGGGAAATTTTCATGTTAAAAAGCTGGGGTTCGATATTGATTTTAGACCCAAATTTTCTTAGAACTGTCCATAGATTACTTTCCCGCTTGATGATTTGTCATATTTTTTCCACTTGAAAAATTTGGCCCACACTAATAAACATAAGCGTAGTTAAGATTAACTTTACGAACACAAGTTTTACACTGAAGTAATAGAAAATAATTAACACAAATTCACTTTTAATTTATTTATTGGATTATCGGCATTGTTTCATGAGCATTTAATATCTGCCAATTTTTATTGAGATAAATTTACTAGTTATGAATTAGATAGAAAATTATATATTCATTTAGTATATTTAATTCCTTTGTGTTAATGTTCTTAAGACATCTTGTAATTTAGTCCCACTATTGATAACGAAAAACTAAAATAAATTCGAGTTTAACTTTTAGTGATGTCACTTTAAAATAAAAAAATACGTTTTAAATTCACAAGTTTAAGCAAAAATAAAAAAATAATAATAATGAGAGTATACAAATTTATGTGAATAAAATCGTAGAATTGAAAAACGCTTAAACGAGTGGATAGCTTGGGTAAGAAGCAATACCACATTGATTTTTCTTATTACGTGACATCTTAACATAACCCTGCTCGCCCCATGTAGTACCCCATGAGTTTTTCACCAGCCAGTAATCTTGACCATTTTCAGTGCCATAGCCAACGACTAAGATACAATGATTTGAATGCTGAGAATCACACTGTGGCTCATCGTATACTCCTCCCGAATAATGTATGAGTGATGCACGTAATCCATCGATACAACTTGCTATAGGACCAATGGTAGCAACGGCTTCTTTCAATTTTTCTTCATCACCTTCGGGTAAATCAACGAAGCCTGAATCTGTAGCACCAACGGTACTTTTATCAAAATGGCAAGAATCTTCGGTTGCTTTATATGGATATGATTCTTCTGTATCAATGCCACCATTTTCCTTGATGTAGCGAAAAGCTTTATCAAGCCAACCACCACCGCAGCCATTGTTACCGTATTTACCAGAACAATCAACCAAATTTTGTGCGGAAAGTGAGACAAGTGTACCAGATTTACGGAAATGTTGGCCTTCCAAGGAGCCAGCTGAAGAGAAAGCCCAGCAAGAACCGCAGCGCCCTTAAATAAAAAATTGTCATTTTCTTGCTCACTTGAAAAATAACAGGCACAAAAAATAAAAAATCAAGACCCAGAGGGTACGCCCCCAGGCCCCATGCATTTTAGGCCGCTGAACACGAATATCGCAATAAAAAATAAAACAAAATGTTTGTTTTTCCGCTAGCTCCCCCTTAATACCCCCTAAGGGGTTTGAGTTTTACTTGTTCGAAACATTTCAAATTTGTTCATATTTTTAGGTGCTCTGAAACCGAAAACGATGTCGAAAAATAATTTGAGCCTTTCAGTCACTGCCTGGTTTCATTTTTATAGCCCCCAACCCAAAATGGGTTTAAATTATAAAATTTTAAAAAGTAAAAATAATTTCAGCTGCAGGTTCTAACTTGCAAGTGGATTAAAGTTTCACTTCTCATAAGATTTTAGATGCTCTGAAACCGAATTTGACGTTAAAAAGTATCCGCCTAGTACTCTCTTGTAATCTACCGAAATGGTTTAAATCGCGCTTTTACATTAAATGTATATATCTATGTATATAAAATGTATAGATACATAAGTATATTTCACCTCACCAAAAAACCCAAATATAAATTTTAAAAATTAAAAAGCACAATTTCAATCTTTTTGAGTGTGCTAGGGGGTTACTTGGTGGTTGAAATCATTTTTTAACGTCAAGTACGCTTTCAGACCACCAAAAAACCTAGAAATTGACACACATCTGCTGGGTGACTGCTGCTGAAAATATTTTTTACAGTCATATTGTGCTCCAGCTAACCAAAAAATTTTAAAAATATTCTTACTTTTAAATTTTTATAAATCGTGTAATTTAATCCCCTCTTGGGGGCCATAAGAGGGATACTAAGGGGTAAATGAGTAGTTCAAATTATTTTTTATCATCATTTTCGGCTTCAGAGCACCTAAAAACATGCACAAATTTTAAATTTTTAAAACAAGAAAAATTCTGACGCCTAAAGAGATAATAAAGGGACGCTAGCGGAAAAACAAAATTTTTTTCTATTTTATTGTGATATTCGGGTTCTGCGGTTCAAAATACATGGCGCCGGGGGTTTGTACGCTCTGAGTCTTGACTTTTTTTTTGATGTGTCTGAGTAATCACAAACTTTCGTTACCTTGACTCTTAACATCTGTAACAGCACCATCTTTGCGCCAGTCGACTGTGTCTGGAACTTGTACATTGGCTGGAGAAATGAATGTAGCACCAGTTAGTTCTGGATTGGATGATCTTTACAGAGAAATAAAAAAAAAATTACAGATACGAATTTCCACAGGCTTCGCATGTTTTTTTAAAAAAAGTAAAAGACCCTGTGTTGCGTGTTTAGCCTATTGTTAAGCACCAGGGAAGAACTATATTTTGGAGGAAGAAGGGACGGTTCAGAATTTTTTGAGATATTTTATAATTTTTCAAAACTTGGTCAAAAAAATAAAACAAAAATTCTGAAAAAATTCACACCAATTCTGTGAACGATTCTAAGCATTTTACGTCGTATTAAATTTTTTCGTAGTTGCCTTTGTTTTAAGTAAGCCCAGCATTTTGCTGACAAACGTGAGCTTAAAAGCCTGAAAACTCAATTTGATAAAATTTTGGAAAAAATAAAAAACATTCCTTAAACTCTGAAAAATGCACACGTATTCTTTGGACAATTCCAAGCATTTTTGCCGCATAGTTTTTTTGACCGCGTAAACGAAAAACGTAAAAAATCGATTTTGGGATGCGAATAATATTTATATCTTTTGGTTTTTCTCGGAATGAAAAAAAAAAAAAAAAAAAAAATATGCAGATATCGTGAAGAGTCCCTCTAACTTTTGAGTCGGTTTGGGTATGATTTTATTTTGCTTCATATTGAAGCTTCGTAATCTTATCGTTTACACCCTATATCTATACCAATCTAAAGTGGGGTGGATTGAGCAAGAGGGTATTGCATCAGTCGTACCTAAAAAAATTAGAAAAGTAGAAATAGCAGCTTTTGTAATAAACTAAAGTGTGAAAAAAATTAAATTTAATCCGGTTACCTTCATTTTAACAATATCATAATGTAAAATGTTGATTGTTTACTTACCTCTAAAATAAGTTTTAAAAAATTATAAAAAAAGACTTTTCTACCATATTTATCTCAATTCGGCTCAGTTTATATTTCATAATCAAACATAAACTTTTTATTTTTTATGAGATATGGTTTTTTACTTCAAAACTTATCATTACGATATCCTCTCTTATTGCTTGTGACAATACGTGGGCTGCTATAAGTATATATTTCTGGCCTAGGCAACACTAATGGGTCATTTCATCTCAAATCGTCCAGGCAGTATTTTTTTTTGCATATTATTTTTTTAATAGTTTCTACATTGAAATCGATGAGACACGTATTTTTTCCTTTTGCTTGATTTTGAGTTCTTTCGTCGTGGGGAATTTTTTAAAATTCGTCTACAAACTCGATTTTTCGCTATTGTCGCATGTCAATTTTCACGGAAAATGTGATAACTTTGCGAAAAAACGTCCGATCTTCGTAATTTTTGGTATGTTTGTAGCTAAGAGGTTCCTCTAAAAGAAAAAAATATGATACAGGGTATATTTCAAAAAATAATTTTTATATCGTCATTTGAAAAAAAAAAAATTAAAAAATTTTTGACTTGAAAAATTTCCAATTGTATCAGTTTTTTTTTTTTTCATATTTTTTTTTTCAAATAGCCACACATATAAACAATATTATGTAACAGCCTCTATTAGCCCAAATTCGTTGTATGAGAATTATGATTTTTTGAAAAAACAGTCCCAATTATTTAGTAATTTTGGGCTTCATTCATGATATATGTTATCATTTCGTCAAAAGTAGCTCAATCGTTATGATATTTTGTCTGTCAACAGTCAAAGGTCCGATCTAGAAGAAAGAATCATGAAGTGTAGTACATTTTTGGATATTTTTTTTATAACTGTCTTTAAAATAGAAAAAAAATCAAATGACTTTTAGCCCAAAAATTTTAGCATTGCTACAATTTGTCCATTCTTTATTACTGTTTTTGTATATCAATTTGTAAGTAGACAATTCTTGTGTCGCAAAATGTTATATTTTCTTCATCAAAATAGCTGGCTTTTATTTTAAAGTCTTCAATATGCCTTCGATTGCTGCATAAAAAAAAATAGTAGTAGTTTGGCTAAAGTTCTTCCTTAAGTTAATAAATGAAAAAGAGCGCTCCGTTTCAAGTCCTATGAGTCACACTTATTATACAACAATTTAAGACAGAAAACATCAACTTTTTAAAATTTCCTTATACTTCGTTAAAAAAGGATTCGTTAGATATATTTCGAGACTGTTATAAGTTTTAAGGCTTAAAATAACTTAGTTATGACCAAAGTTTTGTCGTAATCTATAGCAAAATATCCAATGAGTCACAATAGAATGCACCACTTATTATATTTTTCACTCTTGGTAGACCTAACTGTGGAAAAAAGAAAAAAGAATATTTTGGTTTTACCTCCATAACTGACGTGCTGTGTCATTGTAACAAGTCATAGTCTGTGTGAATTCATGAAGCAACATATCAGAATATTCATTCAATCCCATCTTGTACGAAACTTTGCCAGCTGAAAACATTTGATTATGTTCTGCAATTTTATATATATTCTCGGCGAAAATTTTAAAACGGAAACGTTCCTCAGTGCTGCAATCATATTGTTTACGATGTTCCAACTGAAAAATACAACACAGAATTGCCATAATTGAAAGAAGAAAATATGAGAAACCCAAAATACCACTTATATAATGACATCTATGAGTGTATTAGACTGCTGAAATTATTCATTTTTTTGTTTCCTTTTTGCGTTCAAACTGGTTGAATAGTTGCAAGGCTAGAAGATAATAATTATGGTGTAAGGAGAGCTCATAATATTATTATTTACTGGTGGCGCATCCTATTTTTTGTTTAAGGTAAAGTCAAATGGCAACATTGACGGGTTTGACAAATGAGCAACCCTGAGATTGACAGCTGGGATGTTGTCTTTATGCTATACACGAAGATTACGAAGGTCACCTGAAGGCTTCATAGTTAAAACGAAAGTTTCCGAAGGTCACCCGAACGCTTCATGGTCAAAACGAAGAATATATACATAGTTATATCAATAAGCTTTGACTTATTTCCTTGGACATTCGGCGATCACCCGAAGGCTTCATAGACAAAACAAAGAATATCTAGGTATACTAGAGGAAATACATCTTTGGCTAAATACACTACATTACAAATAATGAATATGTGTGTGTAACATTTTGAAGACCATATTTTTTAAACTAATTTGAGGGGCCGTTCTCGAGATAGTCGACCTTTTCGATTTTTGAGGTTATAGCTCCATTTTTTCGAACATATCTTGAGAAACCCAGTTTCGATCGAATATGTTTTTACACTATTATAGAGAAAAATTCTTAAACTTCCAACAATTGTACTAACATCTAAGATCCGATTCAAATTGGCTGAGTTATAGCAACGAAAAGTTCATTTTTATAGTAGTTTTTAACACTTTTTCGTGTTTAAGCCAAATTAAACACGGTTTTTTTGCCAGTAGCTTATACAAATATATATTTTTTATATTTTAGTTCAATAGTGTATTTAATTGCAAATATTTGGAGTTCAATCTTAGCAAAATCGCATAATTTTTTAAAAAGTTATTAAGGTTTAAGTGAAAGAAGACCATATCGATTTTCATAGAAAAAATTTATTTTTTCAACAAAAATTTGAAAAATAATTTGTGTTTTCTATGAAAAACGAAATGGTCTTATTTCACTTAAACCTTAATAACTTTTTAAAAAATTATGCGATTTTGCTAAGATTGAACTCCAAATATTTGCAATTAAATACACTATTGAATTAAAATACAAAAAATATATATTTGTATAAGCTACTGGCAAAAAAACCGTGTTTAATTTGGCTTAAACACAAAAAAGTGTAAAAAACTACTATAAAAATGAACTTTTCGTTGCCATAACTTAGCCAATTTGAATCGGATCTTAGATATTGGTACACTTGTTGGAAGTTTAAAAATTTTTCTCTATAATAGTGTAAAAACATATTCGATCGAAATTGGGTTTCTCAAAATATGTTCGAAAAAATGGAGCTATTACCTCAAAAATCGAAAAGGTCGATTATCTCGAGAACGGCCCCTAGGAAAAAAAAATAAATGCGATTTTTGGACTCAGCGACCTCAAATTAGTTTAGAAAATATGGTCTGCAAAATGTTACATTTTGGCTGTTGTCTAGTGATATCAATCAGCTTTTATTAATAGATGTTCTCTGTCTAGTATGTCTACAGATATTCTTCGTTTTGACTATGAAGCCTTCGGATGATCTTCGGATACCTTTGGGTGTCTCTGAAAATGAATCAATTAAAGCTTTTTGATATTCCGCCATAGATGTTGTCAGTCTAGTGTACATATTTATTTTTCGGAAAACTATCCATTAAGGCTTGTTGACAGTACGCCATAGATGTTTTCTCTGTAGTATATCTAGATATTTTTCGTATTGACTATAAAGCCTTCAGGAACCTTTGGGTGTGACAGGAAACTATCAGTTAAGGTTTGTTGATAGTCCGCCATAGATGTTTTCATTATAGTATAAATGGATATTCTTCGTTTTGACCATGAAGCATGACCTACGTGCATAGCATAAAAACCTTTCCGTACCTGAAATACACTCACTGCAAAATTTTCAGCTCAATTAGCCGTTTCTAAGTGATAATGCTTTAGACAGTATTTTTTTTAAAAAGATATTGAAACTTTAAATCGTGCCTATCATCAGCCTTGCCACGATCAATCATATACTATTAAATTCGTAATAAAATAATCTACATTCATTGTACATATACAATTACAATATACTAACCTTTGTAAACCTGACTGACAAGTATCCTTGCCAGGATAAAGGCTGCCAATCATACAGCGACATTTTCTATATGATTTTCGCTTTCGATTGCCACTAAATATATTTAGAAAAAGAATGAGGGTAATTGGGGTGAAAATAATTAAAAATATCCTTGCCAGGCTATGGAGTGCCGATAACGACAGGTTTTGTTTATTTCTAAATATTATTGCACAAAAAAATATTTCATCAGGAAAGACGATAAGGGTAGTAATTTCTTCACCGGATCTCTTATTATTAGCCCCATTTGTCTAAGTTTTCTCTTTCATGAGATATACACAAAACTGTTTAGAAAAGTACTCTTTACCATACAACTCAAACTAAAAACAAGGAAATAAAATGCGCCACCAGTAAATATTAATATTATGGGCTCTTTTTCCGTCATAATTGTTATTTTCTAGCCTTTAAATTACCGAGCACAATAATGATTTTGTTGCAAGGCAGCTGTAGATAATTTTTGAAGGAACTTTCTGCGTAGAATCCAAATCCGAGGTCAGACTTAGCTCATCAGGTCTAGATTTTGAGATATTTGAGGTTGAAACCATGAACACGAACATTTTTGAGGTTTCATGCAGATTGTACAAATTGTTTTTTATTATTTAATTCATCACGTTGTACTACTCTTTCTCTTTAAAATGAGCTCTTAAAAAGTGTTGTACGATGCTTTGTTCAACAGTTATGGTTGATTTAAGATGTCATCATGAAATCCATAGACTGTTTCGGGTTAGTCATTATATAGGATTTTATGATGTCATCTTAAATCGGCCATAACTTTTGAAAAAAAACATCGTAGGACACTTTTAAGAGCTCATTTAGAAAAAAAGCACTACGTGATGAATTATGTAAAAACATAAAAAAAAGATTTGTGCAATCTGCACCGAACCTCAAAAATTACAGTTTTCAACCTCAAATATTTCAAAATACAGGCCAATTCTGACCTCGCGGAGTTTACAAAAATCTTGCATGCAACAATCACAAACCCAATATTTGTTGTGCAGAGTTTTGAAACCTGCTTGAAAACATAAAGGAAAGAAGTATAAAAATTTGAAGCAACCTAATATGTATATATCGATGCATCCAACGTAAAAGTTGGTAAGACAAATTACCAACTTTTTACGGGGCTGCATTTTTCGAAATCTGCACATTTGGTTCCATCTTGTGTCAAATTTTGGTACCTCTAGCTTAAAATTTGGAGGCCTGGGAGCTATTTTTGTAATCACAACCTAAATTTATCTTATATAGGTTTTCATACAAAAAAAAGTTAAAATACAAAAATGCTCAAAACTAAAAACTGCGATTTTCGAGTTACCAACTTTTACGTTGGACGTATCGATATATAAGTACTTACTGGCGTAAAATGCCATACTGACCTGGCGTAAAATTTTTTTTTCGGAATATTGAATCAATATTATTGATTGCGGCTAGCGGCTTAAGTGTAATTTAATTTTTATAATAGTATCTGATAGATAATGGCATTTTACTCATCAAACTTTACCATCAAACTATTCTAATTGGACCCTAACTCTTCGTGATATCACCCGAAGGAAATGCATCTCGATTTCCATACAAAGGACCACATTGCATTGGTAGCAGTAAATTAACCTTCTTATAGCCAAAGAAACTTAAAAATGTTATGCTTTTACTTCAAAGGTATTAGCTGTGTCTTAACCAACAAAAAATTTGTTTCAATTATGAAACGAATGATGAAAACTTTGGTTATCGAAGAAACGGAATTAGATAAACCTTACTGTTCTTGTTTATGTTTTTAATCAATAGTACATCAACGAAACTACATTGAGCAAAACTGTTCAGGCCATCAATTTCATCAGACAAAAAACAAACCAAAAACTAACTCCAAAAATAACATGATTATAGATGACGCAAACACCATTTCATTTTGGCGATTTCCTTGTAATTGCTACGAATCTTAAGTTAGAAAGCACAAGAAAAATACATCTTCCCTCCATCTGTAGAATTGTTCTTTTTATACTCTACACCCGGGGTATATTCACTTTGTCCTTCCGTATGTAATGCAGAGAAGTAGATATGGCCGGCATGAAAAAGTGTATACGTGTATAACCTTGTATATATTCACCTCCTGAATCGATATACTATATCCGTGTGTCTATATGTCCATCCGTCGTAGAAAATTTCAGGGGAAAACTACGTAAGCAAGATAATTCCATGAAATTTCGCGTACCGGCTATGTCATAAAAGTAAATTAGTGACGTTCAAAATGAGCGATATCGGTCAATGAACACTTCAACTGCCCAGAAAAAAAAAAAAAAATAAAAAAAATGTAGGCCGCAGTTTTCTGAGCATTATGGATGACAACCAACCAAACTGCACACAAATAAATATTAGATATGGTAAATGCAAGTTCTGGGCAAAAACTATATGAATTCGAACAAGACGGCGCGCCGCGGCATGGTACCTCTCATATAAGAAAAATTTTCAAAATGCCATACTGACAGCGATTTTTGAGAAAATCCAAACAAATTTCACTTTGCACTAAGAATAGTAAATATAATGTCGGAACTCGGATAAGATGCCTTGGCACTTCCTGTACAAGCTAAATTTTCGTAATTCTGTAGTGCAAGCGTTATTTTAAGTAATGCCACCAAATTTCGCATAGATACTTGGAATAGTAACCGTTAGATCTGAGCAAATCTAAGCTGATTCGGAAAAGAGGGCGTGAGTTTGCAGTGTAAGGTATCAAATTTTTGGCCAGGCCCAATGTGACACCTTTACTAGTTGTAGTTAGTACAGATTTTTGAACGTTTTTGTCTGCTGGATTCGATAGTTTAATCTGTTTTACACAATGGCATTTCGTTGTCAAGTTATTATGAGCTGAAAATAGCCAATAATGACAGTTATCTCATTTTTATGTTCAGTTCTCTCGAAATTGTGACCTCATAGAGAAAAATAGAATGGAACTCCAAAGTTATCAGAGAGTTAAAAACGTTAGAAAAAACCTCTATCGGTTAAAAAGTTGTTTGCAATTATCTTTGCTTGGTTCAATAATTTAAAACTTTGAGACCATTTTGGCACAGCTCGGCACACTCTGACCGACTTAAAAATTCAAGACGTTAATCATATCACCAAACCTCATGCTATTACTGCTAGCCGCATTTGAAACTCCGCAAAAAAAAAAAAAAATTTCATACATCGTTGCGCCAGGTCTAATTTACATACACATAATAAAGATTGGTAGGTGACACTGTTTTTATGAAAAAATACAGTATTTAATGCAATTTCGATGAAGTACATACATAATTGCCTTAAAGAATTAAATAAATATAAATAAAATAACACAAATTAAGTGTGGATTAAAATTAACAAAAATTAAATGAAAAATAGAGAAAACAAAAAAAGAATTATTAATAAGAATTATTAAAAACAGAAAGTTATATGAGGCTATGAGCGCAATAGTGGCCTAACCCTCACTTCAAATCAAAATCAAATAACTTGTGCTTTTATCGAATCAGGTTATGTGCTTTTACTTTATCAACGAAGTAAAGGTTAGGACACTGTTGCGCTCATAGCCTCATATGTTATTGAAGATTTCGATACCTTAGAGCGCTATAGTCCTATCTCCATTTTTCCAATTGTTGGGAAATGCAAAAAGAAGATTTTAAACAGTGGTTATTTCGGATTGGCTCCTATTTTGGTATAACGATATATGCAATATTTTTACCTGTATTATATTTTAACATAATTTATTGTTTTTAACCAATTTTATTAATTTCTAACGAAATCCCAGCCAATTTACAGTATGACATTACTTTTGGCCCTATATAGAATTCCACTACTATTAAAAAATAAAGAACGTATATAGTAAATTTTTTGAATTTTTTCCACTAAAATGTCGTAAAAAGTCATAAAACGCGTAGAAAACACGAAAAAACGAATTTTTTTTTTTTTTTTTTTTTTTTAATTTTTGGTTCCGACAAACAAGAGTGGAGCCTTGGGTGTAACCAAATTTGTTGACTAAAATGTCGCAAAAAGTCATGAAACGCAAAGAAAACGCGAAAAAACGAAGAATTTTTTTTAAAAATGTGACTTATTTGAATATTCAGTGGAGATAGGACAGTAGCGCTCTTGAAAAAATTACAGTTTGGAGATAGGATTTTTTTTAATTTTCGAATATTTTGGTGTTTTAGTGGCATTTTGACATTACACAGTTTTCCACACGGTAAAGAAGCCCATAATGTTGCCATAACTGCAAAAATCTCAAAATCGCAAAAAGTGGAGATAGGACTATAGCGCTCTAAGGTATCGATTTGAAAAGCAAGTTCAAAAAATTTTCAAATTAATAAATGACTAACTATTTAATAAAACAATAAAAGCAAAGAAAGCAAAAAATAAATAAACTAATACATTAGAAGCAAGAAAACAAAAAACCCGAAGAATAACACCAAAGTTCTGATTTAGTCAATGGGATAAATTATTTACAGGGATGACGCAAACCTTCAGTTTCAGCTAAATCGAAACCAAGCAGCCATAACTTTCCTTGTTTTAAAAACGTTGTTCTTTGTTTTGGTTTAAAACACCAGCGATTCTAAAAAAGACGAAGGGTTAAATCTTAATATATAAACATAGTTACTTGAAACTCTCAAGTATAAGAAAGAAAAAATAACACAAATTCACTTTTAGTTTATTGAATTATCGGAATAATTTCATAAGCATTTGATATCGCCCATTTTTATAAAAAATCATTTCTATAAGTGATGGATCAGAATGAAATAGAGTTTAAAAATTAACATTCATTTAGTAAATTTAATTTAATCCGACTATTGATAACAAAAAATAAAAGAAATCACGTTTAACTTTTAGCGATGTCACTTTGTACATTTCAAATTCACAAGTTTACGTAAGAATAAAAAATAATATTAATGAGAGTATATAATTCATGTGAATAAAACGGACCAATGGTAGCAACGGCTTGTTAAATTTTTTCTTCATCACCTTGGTACTTTTTTCAAAATGACAAGAATCATCGATTTCTTCATATGGATATGATTTTTCTGTGTCAATGCCCCCCATTTTCCTTGATGTAGCGGAAAGCATTATCCATAAGACCACCATTGCAACCATTGTTACCATATTTACCAGAACAATCCACCAAATTTTGTTCAGAAAGTGAGACAAGTATACCAGATTTACGGAAATGTTGGCCTTCCAAAGAGCCAGTTGTTGAGAAAGCCCAGCAAGAACTGCAGTGTCTTGAAATAAGAATATAAAAAAAATAAAAAAATTGGCATTTTCCAACTCGAGTGAAGAAATAATTTTTTTACCTTGATCCTTAATAGCAGTAACATCACCATTACTGCGCCAGTCGACCGATTTTGGAACTTGTACATTGGCGGGTGAAATGAATGTAGCGTCAGTTAATTCAGGATGGATTGGATGTTCTATACGAAGGCATTGAAAAAATTTACATACCTAGAAAACCAAACGTTCCGATTTCGTAATGAAATTGTTACGAGTCGGCAAATTTTTCCGATTTCGGTACCGAATTCGTTACGAAATCTTTACGAATTTTGTATGAGAGGGTTGACACGATTTCGAAACGAAGCGTCGCACAATGGGAGATTGAGGCCAATCGTCAGATAATACTTAGGGACGGAAAAAAAAACTATAAAAGTTTAAAATTTTGTTTTGGTTTAGCAACACAGTGAGCCCAAAGTTGGACTTTAAACAGAAAAAATGCTCTACAGAACTTTTAAAATTAGGAACTGCTGGATAAACGCTCTAGTTAATTTGTTTTAAGCCCAATCCACTAATGTAGCATATCGTTAGAAAGTATATTGTTTCTACTTTGTTAAAAATATTTTTTTTTTTTTTATCGATTTTATGTGAATTATAGTGGTCTTTCAAATATTTAAAAAAAAATTGTAAAAATGGAAAAATTGCAAACTTTGACAGTAAAAAAAAAAAAAATACATTTTCTGATTTTCATTATTTTTCAATATAATATGTGGCCAAGTATGCTTAATCGAAATGCAAAGTCCCTACTGCTTTTTTTGAGAACTTTTTTTTTAATAAACTTTTTCATATTGTGGTTTTTGACGGGACAAAATAAGTTGACTTTTTTGGAACGCTATTTTTAATTCGTTTGCATCGAAATATATCAAGGTAGCATTTTGTCAAAAAGTACAAGCATTTAGCTTTTAAAAAAACATTTGTTTGAGTTTTTATGTATGATAGGTGAATTATGGGGATTTTTCGAAAATTTAAGCTCAAAAAGCATAAATCGATAAATTTTACAAACTTTGACATTAAAAAAAAAAAAATACATTTTCTGATTTTTATTATTTTCCAATATAATATGTGGCCAAGTATGCTTAATCGAAATACAAAGTCCCTACTGCTTTTTTTGAGAACTTTTTTTTCTATGAATTTTTTCTGCAACGTTTTACAATAACCGTATTCACGATCTTGTTGCATCGTAGCAAATGCAAAATTATTTTAAATTACAAAAACAAATTCTATTGAATTTTGAAAAGCAAGAGTCTTGTAAGCAAGACCAAATTTGCAACACAAAAACCTATTGCACGATTGATTTCCAATAGTCTATTGTGACTGATTTTATTTTTTTCATTTGTGATTGGCACAATTGCTTAGTGACTTTTATGTTTTTGACAACCGTATTTGTCACAAATTGAAATTAAAATGTTAACAAATACAATTAAATTTCAATTATTTCGTTTTGGTTTAATTAAAAAAGATTTCTTCGTAATGTTTGAATTTAGCACATTGTATGTAGTAAATAAAATTGTGATTTTTTTTCTAAATAACACACAATTATTCAGTAAAATTTCATTTAAATCAAAATAAGATATCAAATAAATTTTAAATTCAAAAAATATTTGACAGCAAAACAAAAAACAGCTGTTCTAAAACGTTTGCAATATCAATTTACAACAGTGTGTGCTCACAATTATTTACTCTTGCAAATTTGCATTTGCTACGATGCAACAAGATCGTGAATACGGCTAATATATTTATCAATTTTAAGCTTACCGTCTTCTTAAATTCCAAAAAAAAAAAATTTAAGAGAAGGGTGACAGGTAAGGGACTCACCCTTTCTTAAAATAAGCCAAGAGCATATTGAAGGGTATACAAAAAACATTATAATTGGTATAATATGCCCCCTTCTGTGCATAAAGTTTAAATTCACGGAAGCGAAATCATACAAGCACTTCAAAAACCAATTGGTAGTCTTTCCGAAGAAGCTCAGGAAGCATCAAACAAAGTTTTTAAAAGCGCTAGGTTACACAACAGCAGATTGTGCTCTAGAGTATTAAACAACGAAAACGAGATCTCTTCTGATCCGATTATTAGCCAAATCCGAGTAAAACGTGATAAAAAATATAAAGAGTTATCACCAGAAGCTCAAGAGCTGTTGCAATTAAATGAAAAAACTGATTAAAATAAATTTAAAACAATGAAATAACTTAATATTTCCCTTTTTCTATTATTGTATACATTAGTTTTGACTTGATTGCGTCCTCCTTTTTTTATTTGATCGCCAATTTGAGCCAAAAGAATTGCAATGAAAAAGTTTCTAGTGCGGACTATTTTTTGTGATAGTTTTTATGAAAATAATAAATAAAATGTTTAAAGGGCGTGACAACGCCTACTTTTTTAGTGGACATTATTTGTAATAATATCTTTAACATATTTGCTAAACATCATCAATCTGCATTAAAGATTTTCGGAGATATTGATAAGTTAATTTTTTGGTAGGTGTGGCACTGCCCATTTTTCTAGTGCGGATTATTTGTTCTGATGGTCTTTTCATGTGTACCAAATAATATCTATCTTCGTCAAATATTTTCAGAAATATGATGAATTTTTTTTTTTGAAGGCGTGGTACCGCCCATTTGTCCAATGAACATTATTTGTTCTGATGATTTTTACACATTTACCAAATCTCATTTATCTGCGACAAAGAGTTTCGGTGATATGATTAGTCAATTTTTTGGGAGGCGTGGCACCGCCCACTTTTTTAGTATATAGCTTAGCCTTTTTTTGTACTAGCATAATATAAAAACTTCTTTAAAATCGATTACTTAGTTTCCGAGTTAATAAGGGACAAATACACAAACAAACAAAATCTAGTTTTTATAAAGTAGATTTTCGTTTATTCCTCATAACTTGAAAACTATAAAAGATAGCGCAAAATTTTTAACATATTTGAAATTAGCGGGGTCAAGTCATTGAAAATTTATACCCATTTTGAAAAAAAATTCGGACCACGCCCCAACTTTGTATGGGAGGTAGGAGTGTCCGTCATCGGATTTTGTTCATATTCACAGGTTTTTATTATTTTAATGTAAAAAACATCTGTACCAAATTTCAATAGCCTAGCTCTATTATTACTATATATGACCGCCGTTCCATACAAACCCTCCCATTGTGCGTCGATACGAATTCGTAACGCCTTGTCTTTACGAATTCTTAATGCAGTGTCTACGAATTTGTAACGCTGTGTCTTTACGAAATCGTTACGAATTTTCGGAACAAAATCGAAACTTCGTGTCTTGTTTTTCCTATTCTTTTTTTATTTCAGTTTAATTTATGTAATATGTATATAAGTGTGCATGTGTATTATCTAAAGACTTGCACATATCCTTATAAATTTCCCATCATACAACATAACATATTTCACAGTATTTAATAATAACAAAATGTTGTTATTTTATCTGTGAAATATATATTTTACTAAGCATATGATAGAATATTGACGTAAAAATTTTTTCAAACAAAATGGAAAAAAGAAAGAAAATGTTTAAAAATTGTTAAGATAAATCTTAACGAAATAGTAACGAATTCGTAACGAAATGTCGGAAGAGTTCCGACATTGTTCCGACAAGTAGAAAGAAAAATTGATACGACAAATCTTTACGAAATAGTTAAGAAATCGTAACGAAATGTCGAAAGAAAAATTTTAAAAAATTATTACGACGCAACGTTACGAAATAATTACGAATGCGTAAAGCAATTTCGAAATAGATCCGACTTTGTTTCGACTGAGTCGGAATTCCGAAAAAGTCGTAAGGTTTGGTTTGCGGGGTATATAGAAGAAAAAACTAGAAAGGGCGCTACCTTTGGCCAGGCCAAAGTTATATACTCTACACCACAGAATTTTAAAAATTTTGCTTGCTAAGGTTTTCTGTAGAGCTTGCTGTATAGTTTTATGATATTTATGTCTACTTTGGTTACATTCAAATAAATAATTCCATAAAAATTCCACTTAAGAGCCTGGCTACAAACTTCGCTGTGTGGTTTCCGGAGAGTGTAACCAATCCATCCCCATTTGCGCAGCTTGACCTCGTAGCTCGGCATTTCATATAGTGCGAGGCCACCAAACCTTTAGTATACGCCATGCAGCTTGTTCGTTAGTTGTTCAGTAACAAGCCATGTTTCGCTCCCATATAATAGCAATAGTAGCATAGTGAAAAAAATTACTGACAAATATTTTTTCAAAATTTTAAGAAATGGCGGAGATATGGGATTAGGTTAGCTTTCTTTGAGAAGTTGGTTAGTTGCATTTATCCAATTCTCAATTTTATGGAGTCAAATGATTTGCCTTGAAACAGGCTTTAAAATAAAAACTAGCAAAAATTATTTTTTTTCTTTTTTATATAGTTAACACTGAAAAAAAAAAAAAAATTTTAAATTGAGTTCCCCAAAATACGTCATTTTGATATTTTTCATTTTTCTTGTAAAAAAAGCAGAAGGTGTAACTTACCAGTCCCCCAAAAATTGGAGTGGGCCTGCCAGTGGTTCTCCAGAAAAACAATAAAATGTGGGTTCTACCACAATTTTTCAATACAATTTTTTTTGAATTTGAAATTTTTTAACTAAACGATAATTTGAATTTGAAAATTTTATTTAATAAGAATTTTCAATTGAAAAAATGTACTGAAAAATTGCGGACATTTTATTGTTTTCTGGAGAACCACTGGCAGGCCCACTCCAATTTTTGGAGGACTGGTAAGATACGCCTGTACCTTTTTTTACAAGAAAAATAAGATATATCAAAAATGACACATTTTGGGAAACTCAATTTAAAATTTTTTTTTTTTCAGTGTAAACTACATAAAAAAAGAAAAATAATTTTTGCTAATTTTTATTTTAAAGCCTGTTTTAAGACAAATCATTTGACACCATAAAATTGAGAATTGGATAAATGCAAATAACCAACTTCTCAAAGAAAGCTAACCTAAAAATTTTAAAGTCCAATATCTCCGCCATTTTTTTAAAATTTTGAAAAAATATTTGGTAGTAATTTTTTCCATTATGCTAATATTGCTTATGCCAATTTATAGTTAAATCGGATTCCAGTAACAAATTTCTTGATCGTTTTGACATGGTTTACACCATAGGCGGTAAGCGTGTCCATAAACCGATTATGCTCAATTTCAATTCCTCGAGCTAATTTTATGACGGAGCTAGTGTGCAAAATTTCAATTATCTTGTATAGTTTTCTTGTAAAAAATATTTCCACGGACAGACAGCCAGTCAGCCAGACGGACATGGTAATATTGACTCAGGTGGTGACGCTGATCAATAATATATATACTTTTCCATCCTTCCTTCTTCTCTGCTTTACAAACGGAAGGACAAAGTGAATACTCTTTGGATGCAGGGTACAGAAAAAAACAAAAATATTATTGCTTTACCATCTGTCTAAATTCATGATGCAACATATCAGCATATTTGTTCAATCCCATTTTGTATGAAATTTTACCAGTTGAGAACATTTGATTATGTTTTCCTCGTTGAAAATTTTGAAACGGAAACATTCCTCAGTGTCTTCATAGTGTTTACGGTGTTCCAACTGAAAAGTACAACACAGAATTGCCATAATTGAAACAACTTTATACATATGAGAAACCCATCACCAAAATTAAAACATAAAACAACGATTTGAGACTGAACACTGTGAAGACCAAATGAATAAAATGAATATTCCTTCACTCTGTTTAATTAACGCACCAACGAAGAACCTTGCATGTCAACATCATTTATTTATTGATTTAAATTGTTTGCATAGAAGAACTTAGTATTTAACATGCCACTTATTCATAGTAATAACAACCAAATTATAAGAACAATCATTGTCTCGAATATTTTTGGGGCATTAAGGGGTTTTACTCAAACTTAAAAACAGCTACCGAATGATGTTAAACTTAGACTGTTAAAGTCTTTCATATTACCAATAATTTTATGTGGTTGCGAATTCTTTTCTAATTTGGATCAGGAGTCGAATAGGAAACTAACAGTGATTAAATGAGACACTAACGCGACAGGCACTCTGTTACTCCTGCATCAAAATAATAAAAAACAAAGAACCTGTTTATCTTTTCGATATTTTAAGATTCGGCAGTTTATATTACTATGATACAAGCACCACACAACCTCTCGTCACTTTTTTGTTCATGCGATACTTCAATGGCATTCGTTGCCCACTTATCTAAAACATATATAGTGTGGAAATGTTTTAACGAAAACTTATAAATCATCTCACTGGAGATCTCTGAAATTATTGAACTTTTTCTATTTTCTTTTTACTTTCTTCTTTATTCATTAAGAAACGTATAGTTTTTTATCTAAATCTAATTATTAAAAATTACTAAATTAACTATTGAAGCTTAGCGAATAAATTGAGTGGTATGATTAAACTTTATGATGATTTAAAATAGAAATCTTATTGTACAATAGATGAATGAATTACTAAATAAATAAATTAAGCAAATAATGACATCTATGATTATATATCTAATAATCAGCTTTTTACGAGTATTTCTATCTAAAAATGGTAGTATTCATGAGTAATCTAAATAAATTATGGGAAGGATATGCCATAACTTTAGCATTTTTTTTTATATGAAATTTCCTGAGCTCTAAGCAAGTGGACCAACATTTTCCTGTGGGGGTAATGCTTACCGAAATATTTGAAAAAAAAAAAAAATTGATTTGCGGAAACATTTGAGGCTGAATAACTTCAGTTTTTGTTTTAAACCACAATAAAGGGATTCCAAAAGAAAAAAAACATTGTTTTTCTATGAATTAGGAAAAAAATATGTTTTTTCAATCTTCAAAAGCTAAACAATTTCGCAAATAAAAATATTTAGTGTAATATGCAGTGGGGAGCAGAATTGATTGAGAACATGTCTGCAACTGGTCTATTAACATGCCCATAAAACCATTAATACTAAAGCAAATGGTTTTAATTTTTTAGAGTTTATTCTTTATTAATTAAACTGTTAGATGATATTAACTTGAGTGTGAAAATTTATCATGCATAATTTTTTTTTATAAAAAAACTTCACAAAACGCGATTTTTTCGAATATTTGGCTTTTGGAGAAAATAAACTTGTTGTTAAATATTTTTAGTTTAGTCAGGGGGCGTTCATTTTTTAACAAGTTTAGGATAGATTGGAATAATATTTTAGCCAATATATCAATAATTCTTCTTGTTATGTTTGTTCATTTAGCACAAATCTTGACCAAAACTATCATAAAGGTTTTTGGTGTATTGCCGACCTTCCTTTGGGGGTCACTGGTAGTGAGTAATTCTTTTGGTTTGGTTGGTACCCATATATTGCGTAGAGTATATATTTAATATCAAAAGCGATGTTAAGATGACCATTTGGTTATGATTATATTAGTTTGTTTAAGATTTTTTGTTTCATGGAAAAGTGTAATTCTGTACTGGAGCGTTTCCATGTGAACGATTTAAAAAAAAGTGTAGTTTCAGAATGTCGAGTAAGTATTCCTTATTTTGAATGTAATCCATTTGCATCATAAAAGAAGGAAAACTGACTCGACATTCTAAAAACCTTATGGTAGTTTGGCCAAGATTTGTACTAAATGGATAAACATAACAAGATGAATTATTGATATATTGGCTAAAAATATTGCAATCTATCCTAAACTTGTAAAAAAATCAAAAATCAAAAATATTTAACAACAATTTTATTTTCTTCCAAAGCCAGGTATTCGAAAGAATCGCGTTTTGTGAAGTTTTTTATAAAAAAAATTATGCATGATAAATTTTCACACACAAAGTATTAGCATCTGATGGTTCAATTAATAAAGAATAAACTCTAAAAAATGCAAACCATTTGCTTTAGTATTAATGGTTTTATGGGCAGGTTAATATACCAGTTGAAAACATGTATTCAATTCTGCTTTCCACTGTACAGCAGATTTTGCATTTGCAAAAGTGTGTAATCAAAAATTTAAAAAAAAAGCAAAAAATGTAGGAACCGACTGCAATTTAGAGCTATGGTTTGTAAAAAATTTTGAAAGCCGAAATTTCATTTACCTCCAGGCTGTACCTAAAAGAAATCCAACTATATAAAAAATTTGTGGTAAAACCAACAACTCAACACCGGATTCAGCATATCAAAATGAAATTTGTTTAAGCTCAAATCATACAAAAAACCCGCAGATTAAATTTTAAGGAATGTCTCATGAATTTTCCCACACACAATCTAAGTTTCAAATAAACAGGAAAGGAAGCTCAATTTCAATGCGATTTGTTAACAGTATGTATAAATGCTTCCTTAAATATTATTCATACAAAATTTCTCTAAATCAGTTTATAAAATGTTAATTAATTCATGAGTAATCATATAGATTACTGAAAATAATCATCAAAGCATTTTAAAGAAATCATGCAGTTTATAAAGTGATGAGACGACCCTTTTCGTAAAAAAATATAAGACGCATTTTTTTCTAAATATAAGCAATAGACACGAATGTAGTCAGTAGGCAGTATGCAGGGCACTTTATTGATCAAGTTTAGGACTTAAGTTTATTTAGGAAGCGCATTAAGCTGTGTCTCAATTTACTTTGTAAAGATGAGCAAAATATACTTTAATTGAGACATATACAACTATGTGAGCGGTATAGTAATTGTTATTATTTCATTTTGAAGGTTAAAACCTGAACTTTTATGTTATTTACATTTTGCATTTCTAAACAACAGAGTAGTTTATTTTTTAAATATTTTTTACTTTGAAAAGTCGCAGTTAATCGTTGTTTCCGTAAATCCCTTTAAAAAGTCGAAAAGTATGCAACTTTTCAAGTAAATAGAAAAACTTGTCAGATAGAATATTATGCTACATTTTTCACTTTTAAAAATGTTGGAACTCTATGCTTTTTCTTAAAATCATACATAACTTTCCTGAACACTCACTCAAGAGAAAAACAAAATTATATGTACATGAAACGTATGTTTGAAAGAAAAGAATAAAAAATAACTAAAATAACAATGGACAACACAAGTGTTGTAAAAAAAAGCAAAATACTGAAATATCAGCTGTTAAACTATCTACAGTTTATTGTTATTATACATATTTTCAATAAATTCTGGTATGATGACTAATGTTTCAATACCTGCAAAATGTATTAACAGATAATAATTATCAACTAAATAATACAACAATAAACACATACCTTAAATGCATCCCACTCTTCTTTAATGACTTCAGAGGATGATATTGCGCTGGCAGCAGCAATAAATCCCAAAACTAATAATACTGAACGCATTTTGTTGAGTTAAAAATCTGCAAATATAAAAGAAAAAACGGAAATATGTAGAACTTATAAAATCACATGTCAGCTAAAATCAGATAAAATTAAAATCAGATGAAATAAAAAACAAACATTCATACAGTGGCTCACAGCTTATTTCGTGCAATAATATTTTTTAACTTTAAAACATTGTATCTTTAAAACTAATACAAATATCATCAAATTTTGAATGCAGGCCTATTGTTTCTAATAAGTAAAAGAAAATAAAAAAAATGGATTCCGATACGCTCAAGGCGGAAAAAACCGATTGAGCAGGAGAAATTCAGGTCACAGCGTATTTCGTGCAGATGGTTATTTTCCCTTTGGAGCCAGCGTTTCACGTTATTTAACCAAAATTTATTTATATACGATCTCTGTGTAGTATTCGCAACCAGATGCAGCCAATTTTTAGTTTGATCTTGTACATGTGAGGGTAAAAAAGTGCATTTTGCAGAAATAGGTCGTCGAGCAGCGAAAATCGATGATAAGTCATTTTAATAACGGTCGATTCCTGCACAAAGCTGCTCATCGGGAATTCAGTGGTGTTATCCGTTTTGCTGAATTGATTCATCGCCCCCATATAAAAAGTTCAAATCAAAATTATGTCTAGTAAGTGGTGTTTGTCATAAAGAATCTCTTATTAAATTGTGATGAATCATCAATGATTTTGCATCAAAAGTATGTTTTCCTGTTCAGGATGTATTAATTGGCAATGAAGTTGCTAAATTTTTTATCAATTTTCTTATAGAGTGAGCGCTAGACGGACCTGAGTATGCAAAATATGAGTACCGAAAACTGAGCTGAGATTCGCATAAGTCTGACTACAAGTAACAAGAAAGTGGATGCTGTTAGGATCTACCGTGGTCCATGTTTTTAAGCCCTTACACCGGTCCAGCCTAAACATGGTTTTCAATTTCATGGCCTTATCGATGTGAAATTTCGCGAAAAAGAAAAAAAAATGTACAATGTGAATTTGCAATTTTTAGAATTCAACAGAAATAAATAAATATTAATGCGCATCAAAATAAATGTAAGATTATAAAAACTGCATTAAAAATGACGCAATAACAGTTGTTGTGTCGTCACTAAAATTTAATTAAATATTTATGATCTTAAAATACGCAATTAATTCAAGGGAACAGATACAGTTTAGCTCCCAATCGAAATTGATTATAAACCAAATATTTTCTTATATAAAAATCTATAAAAGTTAAAAACAGCTGCATTGATTTCCAAAAATGGGTGTCATTTAATAAGCTACAATATTGATACAGAAATTTTTGAAATCTAGCTCGTAGTTTTCGAGACGACTTTTCTGAAATTTGGACCGATTTTTTTAAAAAAAAAAAACTGTTGTTTTTCCAAAAAATCCGTTGTCAACCTACAGTTTAATTAAATTTATAAAGCTGAATTCATCCCCTTTAAAATGATATAACACTTAAACAAAAATTTGTTTATAACCAAAAAAATTAAAAATCATTTTGATAAATTTTATAAATTTTGTTGATATGAAGTGTTCTCTTTGACAATATGAACATTACAATATCTTTTTATTGTTTATATCTTATAGTATATTAAAAACCGGCTTCGTTAGCCACAGTAATTAAACTTAAGAGTAGGGGTAAGTTGGCGGTCTGTTGCCGCAGCTTAGGATTTAAAACTCCCAAAAATCCAACACCGGCTTCGCGGATGCCTTCGGCGGATCAGTCTATAATATATCCAACGCCTAGTTGTCTAGCCACAATAATTTTACATGGAACACATCATATCAAAAAAATGTAAAAAACTTCCCGTAATTTATCAAAATGACTTTTAATTTTTTCGGTTATAAAGGGTTAATATCAAAAATTTTTATTAAATGATTTTTCACAAATTTAAATGATTTTAATTTTGCTTTTTTTTCTTTAAGACTGCTATTTATGATTAAATTTTTGTTAAAGTGTTATATCATTTTAAAGGGGATGAATTGAGCTTTATCAATATATTAACCCTTTGACGACCATAGGGACATACATATGTGTCCCAAGACAAAAATAAATTGTATCTAAGTAAATAATTAAGAAAAGGATTTATGTAATTTTGACATTTATTAGTTTTTAAACGCTTCCTTCATTTCTATTAAATCTGGCAACACCATCAGAAGAACAGTTATTTTTGTATGATCATTTTAATGTGACAGTTTGTGTGGTGCAGTATTGCCATACTTTACAGCAGAATTTATAGGTGTTAAATTGTTTTTAATCATATCGTCGGGTTAAAACTACAACTAGACATCTACATATATTGATGTTTTGAGTTAAGTATACAGAAACATGAAGAAAAAACGGCTCTATGCCACAGTCTAATCGGTTTTTTGAAATGTAGTCTCCATCCAATTTTATATAAAGAATAAAAAGCATAAAACTGCAAAATCCCATACAAAAAACGAATTTCAAAAAATTTAAAACGCTTTTTTCTGAAAACATGAAAAATGTAGGTGTCTAGTTGTAGTTTTAACCCGACGATATTATAGTGTGAAATAATTGTTGTCAGTTTAGTAAATTGTTGTTTTATACATTAATTGAACCATTTTTTAAGTTAGTATATTGATAGATCATAAAATTCGAAATGGGACATCGGTGTTCCTATGGTCGTTAAGGGTAACTTTTCAACTCACTTTTGTACTACAATTTTACCAATTTCACAGGCAATCAAAATACAAAAATTTACTGAATCTGTTAGTAGACAAATGTACTGTAACGTACTTTTTGACACTGAATTCGAATTCGAATGCGAGGCCAGAAATGCTCATATACTTCAGGATTTCGAGATATCCGTGCTTGTAGCTGAGAAAGCGCTGTTTTCAATCTTACGGTGTAGTTCCAGGAGATGGAGTAGTTCAATTCTTTTGATGGCATCAAATAGCCCTTATCTTACCTATCAAACCACACCTTCAAATTTTCTCAATTGGACCCTTACTTTCCGAGTTATCATCCTTTGAAATAAGGGCATCTTTCCCTATATAAAAATTTATGGGGAAAAAGTCTCCCTTAACGACCATAGGGACAAAACCGTTAAAATTTTTTCAATTTTTGTTTTAAAATATGTTTTCTGGACGCCCAATAGACCATTATAAATAGCTAACATGGTCGCATAAGCCCCCAATTCCTTACGGTCCTGAAAGGGTTAATAACACAGTAAGTTAATAACGGATTTTTTTGAAAAATAACGGTTTTTTTAGAAAAGCCATATCTCGAAAACTACTGGTCATATTTCAAATATTTCTGGACCATTATTGTAGCTTATGAAATTGCCTTTGATATGACATCCATATTTTGGAAATCAATGCAGCCGTTTTTAACTTATATAGATTTTTAGAAAAGCTATATCCGCGGAACCATATCCGAGCGACACTTTTTGATTCCATATTTATTCTTAGATTTAAAAGCACATCAGAAAATATTTGGTTTATAATTAATTTCGATTAGGAGCTAAACTGCATTTAAGCCAATTTAAGTACAGATTGAACGTCTTACCAACTATTTTGCTGATTTGAAGCCTTTAAGGTTTGTTGTATTTTGTCTAGTCACTCGTTGTTTGTATTCACACTTGTTATTTATTAAAAACTCTTTAATTAATTATTTTAAATTTTATTCCAAGTTAATTTCACTTTCGTGTTCGACACGTCCAGCTAAGTGTGATTTCAATTCGTAAATACAATTGTTTACCATTTTATTTGCAAAGAAACCTTTCCTTTTGTATTTTTTTTTATGTGCTGTCATTCGTTTTTTGCTTATCAGTATTTCTTTTTCTATTGCTATTTCTACAATACGATTTATTGCCAGTCGTGCGTCAGCAGCGTGCCATTGTGACACTTTCGGTGTCACATGTGACACTCAGTTTTTGTCTGTGACACCGAAAAAATATCAGATTTTTGTGACACCACGATTTTCCACAAGGTGTCACGGACTATTGGGCTATTTTATTTTTTTAGTAAGTGTGGCTGATTGAAAAAGTACTTTCGATCTCCAAAAGTACTTTCCCGCATTGAATTAAGTACATCTAAAAAACTATGGCTGGCAGCATCGTGAGCACTTATGAAATGTCAAAATCAGATTACGATTAAATTTTTATTTATAATGAGGTTTCAAAATTAATGTGATTTAAGTAAGATAAGAAAACCGAGTTTTTTGAAAATGGCTCGTTAAATTAAATTGAACTGTGATTTTGAAGTGTTAAATTTTCAGTTCTTGAAACAAACTGTTTAAAAAGCTTTTTAAAAAAAGCTACTTAAGATAGAATATATATATATACTCCTAAATTCTGACAAAAGTTTGTAATGCTCAAACACATGATTTTCGAATTCGTAAGGAAGACTAACGAAATCGTTTTGGTCTTTTCTATTGAATGCATCCTTAAGTTATTTTTGTCTTCAAAAAGAGCTAGAAACTAGTTATGTGTGATTTTTCTTTAAAAAAAGTTATATCCACTATAAAATGATACATATGTAGGTTCTCATATGATTTTTCTCTATATGGTATCATTTTCAAATGGTCATACAGTGAAAGTCGCTTATAACGACGGTCAAGGGACCGCGCAAAACCGGTCGCTTTAACCGGCGGTCGTTACATCCGATATTAACGCTAATAAATAAAAGAAAAAACGGTGTTTGCGTTTGCTATCAATTTTATTAAAATTACGTACTCAATGAAATTCTTTAAAAACAAAACTGAATTAACCCTTTTTTGCATGCAGTAAATACATGACGACTCATTTGAACTAGGTTTTACCTCGATGTCATCCCAGTCCATGTTTTTTTATGCAAAGTAATTCACTGGAGTCCAAATATACAGAAAAAGCTTCTTAAAATCGGTCAACGAGCTAATCGATTTTCAGGGTTGAATTTCAGTTACCAAGTGGTCTTCTTATTGATTCTGAATAAAAAAAAAAGGTTTGACAAAAATAATCTTAGAAAATAGAGTATGCAGTTCATTTCCCATTTGTTGCAGATCGAAAAATCTACTTGATCGCGTTATCGAAATATTGTGTTTTTAAGGATTTTGTTAAAAAAAAAATAAATTTTTATGGGTTTTTACAAATTTATGAGCAAACCAAAACAAGGAAACAAATTTTCAATGTAAATTTCAATGCTGAACCGTGGAATTTCAATATCTTGTACGGTTTTTGGGAAATCTTACCCTTAAAGTTTGGTTTTTCGAGATTTTTGTGGTTATCACATTATCATTATTTTTATTTTAATACATTTGGGGGTTTCTCATAGAACATGGAAATCTCTCCTTCTGAGGCCAGACTCGGATTCAACATTTTGCTTGTTGCTAATTTAAAAAAAAAAAAAAACGCAAAAATTCCTTTTCTTTTCAACGAAAAAAGTTCAAATAAAATTCTTAAAAAACCAACTGCTTATTTTCAATTGTTTTTTTTTTTATTAGCTACCAACAATGAAAATACATTGATGGTTGGAGCTTACTGTTCAGTGTTTTTGAGTAAAACAACAATAAAAACACAAAAAACAAGGCAAAAATACACATAAATAAAAAAACAAAAAAAATGTATCGGAAGGCTGGTTTGCGTTACTAGTTTCGGGACCCACCACAGGTCAAAATTGACTATAATAAGTCAATTCCTCATCAGACGCTTTGCCGACATCTTATAGAGTTTTGCAAGCATACTTTATTTAACTTTTAGCATAGATTAAACGAGAATCACAGCTACAAGAAAAACACAGCACATGCAAAAATTCCAATTTCTTTGTTTTTTCCCTTTATATGCATTGCCCTGCCGTTGTTAGTCATCGATATTATACTATTTTTGCATAGCGCTTCGTTTGCAAGGTTTTCTGTTTTTTTTTTTTTATTCATTTTCAAATGTCGTCGCTATAAGCGACAGAAAAAACAAATATGTAACAAAATGCGGCCGTTACATCCGGCTTGTCGCTATATCCGACGGTCGTTATAACCGACAAAATGCTCATAAGGTTTATGAAGAAACCAACCAAACAACTGAGAAATGGTCGTTATAAGCGGTTCGACGTTATAAAAAAAAAAAAAATAACACAAAACCAGTTTATAGCTCATTTCTAAGACGAAGAACAATTCTTAATGATGTATATAACAGAAAAGAGCAAAACAATTTCATGCGTCTTTAATGCAAGTTGTTATAAACTTTTATGCAAAACTAATTTTCAGCAAATTATTTGCAAATCTTTTTGAATAAAAGTTTCTAAGTCTGAAAAAAAGCCATAAGTACAAACCATTTTTATATATGTTTTTGTAAATTTCTTTACATAGTAATTTATGTATTTGTTTTTGAAGTTTGTTTATGTTTTCATTAAATAAATTAAAATTGTTAAACAATCCTTGTCGTTTTAATACTTGTATTTCCAGAGCCTTAATTTGGAGACGATACGACGATAAAAACTAAGACAACTTACAAACAATAGTTAAAACTCCTATAGGATTAAATATAATATCGATACATCCAACGTAAAAGTTTGTAACTCAAGTTACCAACTTTTTACGGGACAATGATTTTCGAAATCTGCGCATCAGACTCCATCTTGTGTCAAATTTTGGTACCACTAGCTTGAATTTTGAAGGGCTGGGAGCAATTTTTGAAGTTACAACCTGAGTATATTTTACTGAGGTTTCCATGCAAAAACTTGGCAACTTAAGTTGATAACTTATGCACGGGAGAAATTGCGTTGGTAACTTAACTTGCAAAGTTATGAGTCAATTTTTCTTAAAAAATCAGTGGTCGTAAGTCCTACATACCAACGTAATATCCGTAAAATATTTTTAATGTTAGTTGGCAAGTTAAGTTACCAACTTTCCTAATGGAACTGAAAGAGAACATTAGTTGGTAACTAGAGTTACAACTCATATGTATTCATTTTATCCAAATTTATCCAAATTTATCCAAATTATAAGTTGAAATTGTAAATATCTCTGTAAATCAATTTGGAATAGTGACAACGATTTAATAGTCGAAAAACCTTTATTTGAACTACAGATTTCCAAAGTATTTATTAAATTTTTGCTTTTGGTTTTGTTGTTTTAACGAAAACAATACAAAAATGATCATAACTAAAAACTACGATTTTCGAGTTACCAACTTTTACGTTGGACGTATCTATATATAAAAATGAAGGGTGTTATATGACACCATTTTGTACAATCAGAGGGTGTTATATGACACCTTTTTTGAATCGTTGTGATACTCTCCCTTTTGAGTTGATGGCAATGCTGTGCGTCGGTGGATTGCTCATGCCCATGGTTGCATTTACTTTTTGTTAGAACCTGTTGATACGATTTATAGTCGGACGACAGTTTAGTCAAGATGCGATATTCCTTTTTTAATGAAATCTTTTATATTTTAAAAACAAATGGTTTGTGATTATGACAAAAAAACAACAATTTTTTTTTGCAAGTCTACAGAATTAACTGGAGAAAAGAATCTGGCCAACTGTTTATTTATAATTGTTCTTTTGGTGTAAATTTTACAAAAGCTGCAGATCCTTTTACCCAGGGTATATCCACTTTGTCATTTCGTTTGTAACGCAGAGAAGGAGGCTTGGCTGGCAAAGAAAATTATATATACACTTGATCAGAGCCACCTTCTGACTCGATATAGCCATGTCCGTCTGTCTAGCTTGCTGGTTGGGTGCCTGTCTGCGTGGAAATATTTTTCACGGCAAAATTAAAGAAGATAATTTAATGAAATTTAGTACATTACAAAAAATATATTCAAAAAGTAATAATAAGAGTATTATACGCATTAACGCAAAAGCAAAATACACATAAGTTCAAGTAAGAACAAGCCGTGAGCGCAAACCAGGAGAAGTAGGAATAGAGGGCGTAGCATCTCCCATATAAGCAAATTTTTCAAAACGCTGGAAGCGTTTTTTTAAGAAAACCCAACAAAATTTCACTCAAACACTAAGAACATAAATTTCAGGCTCTGAGAAAAAAGTAGGCAAAGCTGGGCAAGAGGGTGTGGCACTTCCCATATTAGAAAAAGTTTCGGAATGCTATACTGCAAGTGTTTTTGAGATAATCCAACCAAACCACTCAAACACTCAGCATAGTAAATGCAAGCTCTATGAAAGAGCTACGTGAATTCAGACAAGAGGTTGCGGCACCTCCCGTACAAGCAAAATTTTCAAAAACTGCAGGTTAAAAAGCACATTCTTCTGGCCAAAACCTCTAACATCCATATTATCATGGTGACTAACTGCAAATGTAGTTTTCATGTTGACTCTAGACTAAAAGAAGAATTCTGAAAAAATTCTTAACCCTTGTCTTACCGTGTCGAAAATGGTACGTAATACATTTTTTAAATTAATAACACATGCCACCAAATACGACCAAACTTGATTGGTGAACACCTTCCGTAAGCCGGAAGGTTAATGTCGTCAATGCTAGTTGAAAAAAGGCTAAAATTCACAAAAAAAAAAAAAAAATTACCTCATTTCCCCCGCTTTGTGATGGTATTGTGGAGTAAAAAAAAGGAAGACGATTACATAAGAGGGGAAGGGAGTAAATTTTAACGAATTTTAGCGATACGATTGACGGATTTGGAAACAGGGGGCGCCAATTTCTCTAAAAATATACCTTATATTAAAAAATAAAATGGGTTAAGCAAAAAGCGTAACTCTTTATTGTGTGCTATTTATTTCGAAATATCTATCGTTTTTTTATGGTATTTCTTCTTTTTTGGCTTATATTTAATAAAAACTTATCGTTTCTGCAATTCATTTGTGCCTAAAATTCTTTTGCCTAACCTCTTCGGGTAAAATGTGCTCCATTTTTATATTTTCGTTTTCTTAACGCTTTCAAACTGGTTAAATAGTTGCAAGGTAGAAAATAATAATTCTGGTGCAAGGTGCATAATATTAATTTTTGCTAGTGGCGCATCCTCTTCTTTATTTTAAGTATGACTTGTACGGTAAAAAGTACTTTTCCTAACATTTTAGTGCATATCTCGTGAAAGAGAAATCTAGACTAATGAGGCCAGAACCATTGGAAAGAACGTGAAATCAATTCAAATTCAATTTTCAAAAGAAAAAAAATTTTTTCAATACATTTATTTGACAACAATCGCTCTTGTACTTTTTCGAGGCTATTATTTACGCATCGAATTTGCCTCGAAAGTTTTCGAGGTAGGTAAACTTTTTTTTCATACAGGTTTTTAAATTTTGTTTACGAGACTGAGGTTTACGTGCCTTTCGAGGCTTTTAAATGTTTAAAGAAATCCCCTTATAGACTTTTAACGAATAATCGATCAAAGTACACATACATACATATGTGTGCATTTAAAAAAAAATATTCACAATTTTTTATGTAGAAATGTGTCATTTAGACCCAATTTACTAAAAATGCGTTAAAAATTATTTCACCTTGTATTTTGGGTGCGGTATCGAAGGGTTAAGCTGCTGGTCAAAAATGCATTGCATACTTGTAGGCCTTATTTTTAATTTGTGATAAGCACAGTGGATGCTATAAAAATTGCACTTACTTACAGGTTTATTGTATCGCCCATTATTGGTGTTTTATTTAAATGGGTAATTTAAATCAAACCTGCCTTATTGCAATAAAAGGAAATATATTCTTTTGTAAAACAGAAAAAGAAAATTTTGTATGGTAAAAATGTAAACTGTTCAACAATATATTTCTCGAGTTTTAAAATACTCAGTATTAAAGGAACGCATGTAACAAAATCTAGGAAAATTTAAAAAAAAAATGTTTTTTTAATTAATTGAATTTTTTTAATTAGGTAAAAATTATATACAGTAAGAAGCAAAACTGTCAACATGTTTGCTATTTTTGACTTGGTACTGATATAGCGTCCGTTCGGATTACATGACCAACAAGAAATATGAACCAAACGGAAACCTAACCTTTTCTCAATTCAAATATGTGAGCAATTTTACCGAACTTCAAACCATAAAATAATAATGAACAAAAAACCATTTCGAAAACATGTTGACAGTTTTGCACCACTTTAAGTGATGTGCGTACAAACCTGGAACGTGAGTTTTTCCTAGTTTAAAAAAACGATAGATTATGTTGTGCTGATTCCAAAACTGGCCACAGAATCCCTCTACCTCGTCAGAATTTCAAGGTATCCTAAACTTAAAGTGCAAAAAACGACGTTTTTGCTGTTTTTAAAATTAGGTTCAAGGTCGCACGGATTTTTTCTGCTCTATTCCGTAAAATACACTTGAACATCTTGCTTTTTCTCTTTCCAAAAAAGTGATGAATGGTCATCTACGATTTTTCTTTGCAAAGTTATGCCCACTCTACGATGACATCATGAAATACCGAAAATTTATACTAAGAGTAATTTGGGTATTTTTTGGCCATATTTTCCAGAAGAATATGTTTGTAAACCATTTATACCAATTGAACCATATTAAGATGACATAAATCCAAAACCCTGCCTTTATATCCGTTTTATAAGATCTTATGATGTCATCTTAGAGAGGGCATAACTTTGCAAAGAAAAATTGTACATGACCATTCACCACTTTTTTGGAAAGGGAAAAAGCAAGATGTTTAAGTTTATTTTACGGAATAGAGCATACAAAATTCTTGCGACCTTGAACCTAATTTGAAAACAGCAAAAACGTCGTTTTTTGCACTTTAAGTTTAGGATACCTCGAAATTCTGACGAGGTGGAGGGATTCTGTGGCCAGTTTTGGAATCAGCACAACAGAATCTATCGTTTTTTTAAACTAGGAAAAACTCACGTTCCAGGTTTGTACGCACATCACTTAAAGTGGTGCAAAACTGTCAACATGTTTTCGAAATGGTTTTTTGTTCATTATTATTTTATGGTTTGAAGTTCGGTGAAATTGCTCACATATTTGAATAGAGAAGAGGATAGGCTTCCGTTTGGTTCATATTTCTTGTTGGTCATGTAATCCGAACGGACGCTATATCAGTACCAAGTCAAAAATAGCAAACATGTTGACAGATTTGCTTCTTACTGTATATGTTTATTTTTATAGGTATAAATAAGAATGAAGACGACATTTGAAGAATTAATATTTGCTGTATACAGGTCTGTGCCGTAAACCGTGTGGTTTTAATTACTTTTCATTTCGGAAGCTTTTTGATGAAAATAGTGAGTCACACGATAAAAAAGTATTAGAATCTCTTTTGCGGAGAATTCCGGGCTCTACAAATAATATTAATTTGTATTTGCGAAAAAATAATCGTATACACTATAAACTATGTATTACATATCTTTGTCTACTCATAAATTACCGAGAACACAGTGCAACAAGATGAAAAAAAATGTTGGTCCCTGGAATCTGATAAATTTTTTCTGATAGGTTATGAAAAATAAAAAGAATATGTGTATCAGCTATTTTTATACCCTACACCCAGGGTATATTCACTTTGTCCTTCCGTTTGTAACGCAGAGAAGGAGGCGTGGCGGATATAGAAAAGTATATATATTCTTGATCAGCGTCACCTCCTGAGTCGATATAGCCATGTCCGTCTGTCTGGCTGGCTGGCTGGGTGGTTGGCTGTGTGTTGAAATACACTTTTTGGAAAAGCTGAGCAAGATAATTCAATGAAATTTCGTACACTGCCTCCGTCGTCAAATCTAACTCGGGGGATAAGAAAATGAGCAAAATCGATCAACGGACACGCCTACCGCCCATACAAAAAATATATTCAAAATGCAATTTTAGGAGTATTTTTTTACGACAATGCAACCAAAATACGCATAAATACTACGAATTGTAAGCGCAAGCTCTGAAAAAAAACCGAGTGAGTTCGGACAAGAGGGCGTGGCACCTACTATATAAACAAATGCATCAAAACGCTATACTAAAAGCGTTTCTTGAGATATTCTAACCAAATTTGACTCAGACACTAAAAATTATAAATGAAAGCTCTCAACAAAAATTGGGTGAAATCGGACAAGGGGGTGTGGCACCGCCATGTAAGCAAATGTTTCAAAATGCTATACTGAAAGAGTTTTTTGAGATAATCCAACCAAATTTCACTCAGACACTAAAAACTATAAATGCAAGCTCTGAGCAAAAGCTGGGTAAACTCGGACAAGAGGGCGTGGCACCTCCCATATGAGCAAAATTTCAAAAATACTGTTTGGCCAGGCCAAAGGTTACACCCTTACTAGTTTTTTTTTTTTCATTTTACGGCTTCTCAAAGTTTAAAGTTCGCGTTTCATATAAAATTTTGAGATTTTATGAAAGAACCATGTTATTATGAAATGTTGCCTTTAATTTAAGCTATGGATCTTGAGAATCCGCTAATTAGTTTTTGCGAAAGAATTAGAAAAATCGTCATTTTCGGGAAAAAATCGTCTGCTCGTCAATGTGGTTGAAAAATCGTGACAAGGCTGGGCATTGCAAAAATGACGAGAAAATCTGAAAATAGGTCTGTATTCGGTGTCGATCACAGAATAAAAGTCGGTTTAAATTAAAATTATATTTGATGCTTTTTGCAAGATTTTGCAAATATTGCTCGAGTGTATTCCTTCCCAGATGATTCAAAGTTTCAAGAAACTGGATTAAAAACTGAGTAAGCAGGAAATTTCTGCAAGTTTGTGGAATTCGTGATATTGCATTTTTTATTAATTTTATGGGCATTTTATTAAAAAAGTGAGTTTTCTCGTATTTAAAAAAATGCAACATAATACCAGTGGCGCCAATTCAGAAAAATCTTGAGGGGGCAAGCCATATATTTATTATGTACATATTTCGAAATCAATACATACTTAATATATGAAATTTATTTTCCAATTGGCTCCACTGCATAATATAAAAGCAAAGATAGTCATTTCTTACGTATTGTAATTCATTATCATGAATCCACAAAGTTGTTCTGTCATGTTTAGTTGTTGAGATAACTTGACCGAAAGTAAAAAAAAAAAAAAATTCCCGTTATTTTTGAAGTTTTATAACAGAGTATGATAGTTTTAACAATAATTCTTGTTACGGTCATGCAACGTATTATTCTTTTCTTTAAAAACTCTTTTTGAATTATATCGATATCTCTTTTTCCTCCGAAATATCCTTACCTGAAAATGTTTAAAAAATGCACGAAAACACGGTTATAGAGTGTTGATTTAAATGAAAAAATGTAAAAATTAGTATGAAAGTTTTTAAATGAAAATATCATATTTTTACCGAAATATTCTCATTTCTAAACTGTCATAATCATTTTTAACCACTTTTCATTTGAGTGAACTTTTTTAACTTTTTCTAGGTTAGGATATTTCGGAGGAAAAAAAAATATGCCGATATAATTTAAAAAGAGTTTCAAAGGGAAGGAATAGTGCTTTTAACAGCCCTAATAAGAATTATTTATTGTTAAAAGTTAACCTACTTTGTAAATAAAACTTCAAAAACAATAAATGGAGGGTAAGATATATATAACAGGACATGATGGAGTAATTTTGCGCCTGATTTGGATTCAGCACCACGAATCACGTATGTAATAGTTACTTTCGTTTTTGAATTATGTTGCGTTTTTTTTTTATAAAACAAGAAAACTCACTTTCTTTAATAAAAAGTCCATAAAATTAATATGCACTAAACTTTCAGCATATTTTTGATCCAGTTTTTTGAAACTTTGAAAAATTTGGGAAGGAATGCACTCAAGCAAAAAAAAAAAAAAAATTGTAAAAATGTAATATCTTGCGAAAAGGATCAGCTAGGATTTTAATTAAAGTAGACTTTTCATCTATGATTGACCCCGAACACAGTTTCATCTTCAAATTTTTTCGTCATTTTAGTGACACCTATCACTTCTTCCTGCGCTCCGTATGTTGTAAGGAGTTTGTAAGATTATTTTCTTTGGCTGTGATTTTGAATTTCACTAACTGTAACAATGATATTTGCATTCACTTTTCCCATGAAAATGTCACAAATAAAATTATATTCCATAATTTAACGAATATCTGATTAAAATTAAATTTAAAAAATAAAATTTAAAATTTTAGCAAAATTGCATTTATGTATCTGAAATGATTACATATTTTTAAATTTATTTAATTTTCTTTGTTGTTCTTGTTCTTCTGATTGGCGTGATTGTCTAGATCTGCTTTTGTACCGGTACCCTTGTAACCTGCATCATGACCCGGTCCAGTTTCTTTGTTATTCGGGTTACACTGGTTCGCACGATTATCTTGAGCTGCTTTGTCCATGACTTCAAAAAATCTTTGTCTCTGAATTAAAGTTTAAAACTGAATGATAAAATCGAAATATCCTCACACTGTGACTGCCGAAAAACTTTTAACATAACTGAAGGAAGTGAATCTATTTATGTACCTTCAAAATACTCGTACGAAATGTTGTTTGTATGCATGTATCTAAGCATTGAATCCCATGTTTTGCAACTTTATCTTGTGCACAAGTCCAGTTGAATAGAATATATGCCAAGCGTACATGATCAGTTTTCTCGTCCAACTTGCTCAAGCAAATATCGTTCGGTGTTCGTTCTCTTTACCAAACCGACATAGCTCATTTTGTTCGTAATTGAATTTAGAACAAATTAAACACATTAGTTTTTTGGAGTTTTTCCCCCCAAACTTTTTTAGTCCCCCATGAACACGCATAATCCGATAAATTCAATAAAACTGTTTTAAAATGCTTAAACATGGAAAATAATGCTATCCAGGGAGTTCTCGAGGTTGCTGAATCCAAATACAATGTTCAAAAATGGAAAACTTCAAAATGGCGCCCGGAAAACTGCGTATAACCCCATTTATATTGTTTTTGAATAAATTTTTTTAGCAATTATTATTCCATTGCACATTTAATTGCAAACGTTTTAAGCTTATGCTGAGCAAAATCGAAAAAAATTTTGTGAAGTTATTAGGGTTTTAGTGCAATAGGGACATTTCGATTTCTTTCAAGAATTAATATTTTTGATACAATTGTTACATGATCCGCAATGTTCTTCTTCAGAAGATGATGGGAAGTTGTCTAGAATGAATGAATGTAGAGTGACCGATCTGAACCCTCAAAAATTGTATCTGCTGATTTAGGCCGAAAATTTTGAAAATGATCTGGACAACTTCTCACGATCCTTAATATCTTCACGAATTTTTATACGATTTTACTCAGCATAGGTTTAAAACGTTTGCAATTCAATGTGCCATTGAATACAATTGCCTAAAAAAATTTGTTTAAAAACAATATATGCCAAAAACAAAGTGTTTTATTTGACGTTGATTTAAAAAATTTTTGAGCAATTTTAATTTTTTTCCTGCTATAACTCAATCAGTTTTGTTCGGAGCATAATCATTGGTATACTTGTTAGAAGCGCCATTAGTCACTCGTCGTAAATGTGAAAAAAATAAAAGCGATCAGACTTGGCGTTATACAAATATATTGATGTATATGAATGGGTTTTTTTTGAAAATGGAATAAGCCCATTTCTTCATAAACTAAGATATTTAAGGGTTTGCGTACGACTCAATTTAAAAATATTGGTAAGCGATATTAAACTGGTGTAAAGTGTTTACCACTTCAAATTTGTCAAATTTTGTTATGCATTCAAAATTTTTACAAGTGTAATAGAAAATAGTCTAGTTTTTTTTTGCTATGAACGAACTTATTCCACTTTCATTTGTAACAAATTGAAAAATTTATTATACTTTTGAATGACTTATTCTATTTTGAGCAACAAAATATTCTGCAAATAAAGGCAAAGGGAAATTAAAACTTTTGTATGTTGCTAAATTTTTTTTGATTCCTTGAGACTTTTTCGATGTTTTTCGATAATATCAGGCTCTCGCCGATTTTTCAGAGTCTTCGGATACTATTGGACAATTTATGATTCTTGCCGAATTTTCAGATATTTCTGGATTAATTCCGATTTCCGCACTCTTTTTCGATATTTTTCGAATATTTCAGGATCTAACCGATTGTTGCAGTGTTTTTTGATGATTTCTGACTCTTACCGATTTTTGCCTATAGACTTTCTTTTTTGTTTTTCGATAGTTTTCGATTACTTTCGAAAAACCGGTAAGAGTCAGAAATAATCGAAAAACACTGAAAAAATCGTCTTGATCCTGAAATTGTCGAAAAATATCGAAAATTTGGCATATCATAAATTATTGAAAAGTATTCGAAAACGCTAAAAAAATCGGCAAGGGTTATATTATCGAAAAATATCAAAAAATTCTGCAGGAATCGAAAACAAATTTAGCAACATACAAAACTTTTAATTTTCCCTTGCATTTATTTACAGAATATTTTGTTACTGAAAATAGAATAAGTCATACAAAAGTATTATAAATATAAGTCCATTCAGAGCAAAAAAAAAACTCGACAATTTTCTATTACATTTGAGGCGTTGCGTGCAATAACGCCATAAGTCGAGTTAGGGCGTTTTTGCGCCCATCGCTTTTTTGAAAAGCTTGAGTCCTCAAATATATGTGTACTTAATTTCAACTTCCAATTATGATCACAGAATGTGGTAGAGCAGTATATATATACTGTTTAAAGAGTTGCGTGCAAGAAGGGCGTAGTGCGACTTGGGGCGTTTTTGCATAAATCAGTTCGCGGTAGGAAAAATGGTTTTTAATCAAAACCAAGGTACCTAACTCAAAATTTTATATGGCAAAAAATGCTTAAAATTGTCCAGAGAGTACGTGTGATTTTTTTTTTTTTCTTTTTTTTAGCCATGTTTTTGAAAAATTATAAAATGTTCGAAAAAATTTCTGCTTAATACACTTCTTTCATAAGGCACCTTGCTTTTGAATAAAAACCATTTTTCCGGCCGGGTAAAAAAATAGCTGTGTTCGAGTGGCCATATTTCGATCAATTTTTAACTTAAGAAATTTTCCAATATAGCATTTTAAATTAAATTTTATTTCTTATTTTTTGTTAAATTTAGTCTTTTGCTAAAAAAACACAAGAATTCCAAATTTTTTGTTTTTTTTTCAATATTTTAGCGAAAGCAATTTGCTTTTTAATCTTTTAAATCAGGGATATCCAAACTCAAATACTAGCTTACAAAAAGTTTCACATCAAGTATGTCAAAATTTTCCTTCTTTCGCGAGAAATTTTGAAGCTTATATGAATTTATGTTTTTTTTTTAACTTCTTTTTGTAAAAATTTGTATAATTTGATATTAAATATCTCAAAAAATTTTGAACTAGTTCTTTTATTATACATATATAATATATTGCATTTATTGTAATTCAATGACTTACTTCACATTAATGACAGTTTCTAGGAGTGTTATTTTCTAAAAACCATTAAAATCCATCGAGCCGCTTTTTTAAAAAAAAAATGCTGACGTTACTCCAGTGATAGTCAAATGGATTTATGCAAAAACGCCCTATAATTTAAATTTTTTCTTCTTCGATAATTCTGTCAATATGCGTTAGTATTATGTGTTAGCGGTAATTATTTACTTACTTACTTATTTTATTAGTTTTAATTGAATAAATTTCTTTTTCAAGGTTTAAATGATGGTATGTTCTTTTTATCAGCATTTAAAAACTTTAAATTGAATTATCTCGAAATGCCATTTTTCGACTTGGGGCGTTAATGCACGCAACGCCTCAATTGTTTTTTAACAAACAGCGCTTAGTAAGATTATTTGCTTAGGAATTCAGCCTCATTTTTATTTGAAACCCATTTTATTTTTTGACCAACCCGTTTTAGAATAGAATACATACAGTAGGTCAAAGCCAAAGTCGTACACCAAAAAACTATTTTTCAATGCCCCAAAACTAAGTAGGTACGCAAAAATAATTTAAGAAATTTGAAGTACATTTTTGAATAGCCTATTTAATCCTTCAAATTTAACAAAAAAACAAACTTGAAATTTTCCGTTATTTTTGAAAATAAATAAAAAGTTACAGAAATCAAGCATATTTAGTACCAAAGCCAAAGTCGTACATTTTAACAAAATTATAATTTTTATACGAGTTCAGTAATTAGCGTACATTATTTTGTTTTTATTTGTCATGTTTAGTCCTTTTGGCATCCTTTGAATTAGTTTTTCACAATAGCTCGGATAAATTTTTTTTTCCCATTTTCCATGAATACCCTTTTAAGTGCAGTTTTTGAAGAAATATTGCGCTGGCGAACTTTTGCGTCCAGATAATTCCACAAGATTTTAATAGAATTTATATCTGTACCCTGCGCCAGTGTTACGAATACATTGGGACAGTTGTATTGAATCCATGATCTCATATTATAAGAAATATGTTTGAAATCGTTATCTTATTAAAAGTACCTTTTACTACATTGACCAAGTTTATCCTTATATTGCAATAAATTTAGTCTTAAAATGTGCAAATACATCTTATGATCCGTACTATTATCAACAAAATGGAGTATTCTAGGCCCAGCTGCTGAAAAAGAGCCCCAAACCATTAGTGAACCACCGTCATGTTTTACATGTGGTTTAAGGTTTTTCGAACAAGGTGCTTCAGTTGGTTATCTCCATATGTATGGTCTGCCGTATGATCCAAAAGTATTAATCTTACTTTCATTCAAGAAGAGGACATTTTTCCAAAAGAAAAAATTTTTATGACAGTGAGTTTTAGCAAACAGCAACCAAGCCTCTTGATGCTTCTTCTTTATTTTTGTTAAAATTGAAGGATTAAATAGGCTATTTGAAAATGTATTTCAAATTTCTTAAATGATTTCTGCGTACTTAGTTTTGGGGCATTGAAAAATAGTTTGTTTGGTGTACGACTTTGGCTTTGTCTTACTGTAGATGAATCAATATACAAAAAATAATTCTATGCAACAGGTAAACAAAATATTTTTTAACTGCCAGAAAAAAAAATTTTGCCTAAAAACATTTAGTAGTAAGTACTATAAACAATTTGCAATCCTTATCATTTGTTTGAAGTACATACATTTTTAAATATGCATTCAAAAAGTATTAACAACATTGCTTGTGCAGTCTAATCACTGCACACGGTGTTTGCACTACGTGTCTTTCTCTCATTGCATGCCAGAACAATGTAATAAATTGGGGTTCCCCAAGTTATGTCTCTGAAATAGAAAAGCTGTCTTCTGACGCTCACAAAAAGCTCACAGAAAATACAAAAATAAAAAAACTAGTTAGGGTGTTACCTTTGGCCTGGCCAAACATTAAATATCCTACACAGCAGTATTTTGATAATTTTGCTTAAATGGGAGATGCCACGCCCTCTTGTCCGAAATCACCGAGTTTTTTCTCATAGTTTGCATTTATAGTTCTAATTATTTGAGTGAAATTTGGTTGAATTATCTCAAAAAATGTTTTCAGCTTAGCGTTTTGAAGCTTTTGCTTATATGGGAGGTGCCACGCCCTCTTGTCCGATTTTATCCAGTTTTTGCCTAAAGCTTGCATTTATAGTTCTTAGTGTCTGATTCAAATTTAGTTCGATTATCTCAAAAAACGCTTTCAATACAGCGTTTTGACTTTTTTGCTTATATGAGAGGTGCCACGCCCTCTTGTCCAAACTCACCCAGTTTTTTCTTAGAGCTTGCGCTTTTAATTCTTAGTATTTACGTTGATGTTGGTTGCATTATCGTGAAAAATACAACAAAAGTGGCGTGTCCGTTGACCGATTTCGCTCATTTTCAATCCCCTATGCTAACTTTGACGACGAAGGTTGTGTACCAAATTTCATTGAATTATCTTGCTTAGTTTTCCCAAAAAATCTATTTCCACACACAGCCAGCCAGCCAGCCAGCCACCCAGCCACCCAGCCACCCAGCCAGACAGACGGACATGGCTATATCGACTCAGGAGGTGACGCTGTTCAAGAATATATATACTTTTCTATATCTGCCACGGCTCCTTCTCTGCGTTACAAACGGAAGGACAAAGTGAAAATACCTTGGTTGTAGGGTATAAAAACCACAATATTGCCATATTTTAAAAACTTTTTGCGAACAATTCTTAACAGTTTCTGTAATTTCAAAAACCAACTGATTGATTTCCACCTACGTACTTGAAACAAACCTTAGAATGCTATCGTTTTTAACATGCTAAAATGTTTCCTCTAGTTCAAAATCTATTACTAAAAAGCAGGAAAATCGCAGTTTCGAAAAAAAAAAAAAATCACATTTCACCTTTGTTACGTTGCGTTATAACCGGGGAGGGGGGTTCAAAATTGGTCGAAAATTTCGTTACGTAACATTTGAACGGTTCCTTATGAACTTTTGAAATTTTTGGTCGTTTTTTTCAAATGCGGGTTCTCTTTCTAAGTAATATCTCAAGCCATAAGCGTCTGATTTGGTCGCATTTGACGTTAGACTAGAGGTAATTCAACCACCTTTAAACGCTTTTTACATAATGTTTCAAGCAGATTAGTGGTTTAACCAGATGCACCAGAAAAAATAGTGGTATTTCTTGTACATTTTTTTAAAATTTTTTATAAACTAGTGTTATTAGATATTTTAAGAGTTTGATACAAAAACAAAAAATATGAGCATACTTTACGGATGAAAATTTTAGCAAACCAGTAATTTTTACATAAATACCGTGTACTCAGATAAATATTAAAATTATTCAGGGAATTCGGGGCCGTAATATTTTTTTTTTTTTAATTTTGACTTTAACAAGCTGTAACAGTTATAAAACAAACTTGTTTACATACGATGGGCTGCTATTTCGATTTCGGGACGCAATTATAGAACCGAACTTAAGCACACATGTCATTTTTTTGGCATTTCCGATAAATTGTGTTAGGAAATTTTTAGCAAAATTAACAAAATCTATGGAGCTCTCCTTGTGTATTCTGGAAGATAATCTAATATTCGTGGTACTTCAACAGCAATGATTTCATAGGTTAATTTGGTATTAGATAATCGTCAAATTTGGTCTTCACAAAGAATCATTTTTACATGTTTTAGTCAAAGGATTAGAGCAGTCTATTTAAAATTACCTAAGTTCGCCTTCACTTTATATGCATTTTGGCATGCATCAAAAACCATACATACTTAGATAGGCGTCCAAATACATAGAATATGACAAATCTAATTGCTGACGATGCGATTTCCGCTGATCTCATATTAGCATTCCGAAAATTTCAAACATAATATTGGTGGATTATTTCAAATTGTGTGGCAACTTTGAAACTCTCAATGAGGTCTCAACTAACCTAATCTAAGAAAATTATTTTAAACAAATAATTTAGGGAGTAGAAGCCACTTATAGCAAGTTTGTACTCAAAAGAAAAAAGCTTTCACGCAAATCGTCCCTTGAGTGCAATTGCATACTACCATGCTTACGAGTAAAATGACTTCATATCAAGCACATACTTTTTCCATATAAGACAACATCATCATTTAGATCACTTCAGTTTGAGCAGAATCATAAAACTTAAAACATGGACAGATCAGGAAGTGCAAACCGCACTAATCAGTGCAATCCAACCCACGCACCCAGCGGACCAGGACATTCTGCTGGTTACCAGGGATCGGGAACCAGAAGTGATTTAAACAATCACTCCAACCAAGGCAATCCCAACAATTCCAACTATGGTGGTGGCAGAAAATAAGGAGGCGTTGTAGTAAATATATATGTGTTTATATATATACTACAATCATTTAAATGATTTCGAAATAAACGCTTCGTTTTATAAAAATGTTTTTTGTCTTGTTTTTACATTGAATATGTGTCTAGTATTTAAAACAAGAGCAGTAAAATTCTTCGTAATATTTCGAAATAAAGTTTAAAAAAAATATCGAAGAAATTGTTTTGAACTCCTGTATAAAGTATGTACATTTTAAAAATATCTCTGAAGGTTTTTGATTTTATGTCGTTTAGGCAAAATGTGAATCTTTTCAATTTTAAATTAGCAAACTTTTTGAAAAAATAAAAAAAAACAATTTCCCGAGTGTGTTGATCCCTAATTTCAAAAAATTCTGAAAATAAAACCAAAGCGTAAATTTATGTTTGTCTGTATAGTACATTAGGGTGGTCAGAATTTAGTACGGTAAGACCAAAAGTGTTAAAATGTAAATGTGCGCTGCTGATTACAGAAAATGCATTAGAAAAGTGCCTTTAGATGTTTCGCCTCGACCTTCAAGTACTTTTTTGTAGGAATTTTCGAAGCTTTGAGTATTTTGTTCAATATAAATGGTATATTTTTGAACAAGCCAAGGTATTTGCACAAATTAATTTAATTTTTTTAAGAATACTTTGTGGTTTATTCGGCGTCAAAAATACATAATTTATGTACCATGTGCCAATTTTTTGCAGCAGCGCTTTAAACTTCAAACTTTCAGGAAAAGGTTTTTCTTATTTTAACCTAGCGGTTTTTTTTCAAATTTTAGGTTTAGCTTCTAAATAATCCCAACAACTAAACTATTCATAACTTTGTTACTTACTTACAATAAAGTTCAATAGGATTGAAACTAAAAAAACGTTTAATAAATAATGTTCAAACAAGATATCTTAATGGGATGATGTAAGGTATCAAGTTCCCGTCATAACTTTTTAAGCAAAAGACATACAAGACCAATTCATAGCTTATTTTGAAGTCGAAGAATAAAACTATGCGACGCATTAATAGTCCCGGAGCCGGCACTACTAAAAGTGCCGTCATCGCGGATTCTGAAATTTTTAATGATAAATGGTAGTTTACACTAAGACGAATAAGAAAAGCTTGGTCGGCGCGGTTATAGCCTGGCAAAAATATTTTTAAATGATTTTTAAATTATTAAATTTTCGGAATGTTTTGCCGTCATCGCGGATTTTGATCAATCGATGCTAAATTTCATAACCATTCAGAAAAAATCCGGCCGACCAAATTTTTCTTGCCGAAAATTACCGGCAGACCTATTTTAATGGTGCTACAGTGGGTACAATTTCTGTTATCACGGAAATTTGTTATTTTTTTTTTAATATACGTGCTTTAATGTCAAATTTAAAAATATCTTTGCATGCGGGTTTAGAAACTGCCAGAAGTATCGGGCATACCAGTTTTTATACCCAAGGCAGATTCACTTAGCCCTACCGTTTGTAATGCAGAGAAGAATGCGTGGCAGGTATAGAAAAGTATATATATCATTGATCGGCGCTCCCTCCTGATTCGATAAAGCCATGTTCTTCTGTCTGTCTGATTGTCCGTCTGGCTGGCTGGCTAGGTGTACATTGGATTCGTTGTAAAAGTTAGCTAGTGGTATTGAAAAAGACCGAAATCGGTGGAAAGGACACCGGTTCGTAAAGGAAAAATTAAAGCCTATAATCTTCTGATGCAAAATGAAGGCTACCAAAGTTTGTTTGAGAAATATAGAAGATATAAATAATAAACAGAAAACAGATTTAATCCAAAAATTTACAAATGAAATGTACAACATAGGATATAACGACGTTAATACTGCAAGATTTAATATATTTTTAAAGTTCTTTGCAAGTACAAGCGACAAAGAAGAATTTTAGGGTATGATTAATTTTAATTGTAGTAGTATTCCTCCATGCTGGAATACCTTGTCGCAAAAAATTGTACGCACCATATTAGTTAATAAAATGTGGCAAAATGTTACTGAGCCTATATGTACATTATATGAACCAACTGAATGTGGATGGCAGTTAAACGAAGACAGTATGCTTGACCGTTGTGGTATGTTGGCCCATCAGAACCATTAAAAGTTGAAGAAGTTTTGAGCAACCAACAAAATGAGGAGAAAAGCCAGGATTCAGAAGAGAAAAGAAATTATACAATAATTTTGATATAAATAATTTGGATGATTAGTAATGAATAAACTTGAGTTGAACATTAACTTCTGTATTAACTTTTATTAATTGCACTATTAATCACACGCTTTTGTCCGTCTTAATCTAGTTTTTGTTCAGAGCTTGAATTCACTATTCTTAGTGTCTGAGTAAAATTTGGTTGGATTATTTTAAAAAACGCTTTCAGTATAGCATTTTGATATTTTGCTTATCTGGGTGGTACAACTCCCTTTCGTCCAAATTCACATAGCCTTTGTCCAGAGCTTGCACATACTATCCCTAGAATTTATATCTACATATTTTGCTCAAAAAATTACGTTTAGTTTTCCATTTGTATGGGCAGTGGGCGTGTCAGTCTACCGATTTCGGTCTTTTTCAATCGCACGAGCTAACTTTTGCAACGAATCCAATGTAAAAAATATAATCAAATTAGCTTGCTTAGTTTTTACGTGAAAAATAATTCCACAGACAGGCAACCATCCAGCCAGCTAGCCAGACAGACAGAAGTTCATTCTCTCGACGAAAACCAAATTGATGTGGGGAAAATATGCTATTCTTTATTGCGCTTATGAATTGAAATTACTTTAGATTGCTTAAAATCTTGAGGGAAGTAACAGAGATTTAGACAAGCATTGATAAAAAACGTTAAAAACTGAAATCCTTTCTTGGGAAGAGCTTTAAGACATCTATTGTTTATTCCAACAATTCCTGGTGACTTTTTATTTTTTAAGTTTTGACATATGGTTCTAACTTCTGAAGTATAAGTAGAACATTGAAAATTTTCATATATGTTTAGTGCTCGAAAATTTTCAAGAGTGTCGATTTCTTGAGTAGTCGTAGCAATGTCACTGAGATTGGAAGATATCGTATAATTTGAAGCAAATGACTGAGCCAATATCTCACACTTTTCTTGATTTAAAGAAAAGCTTGAACCATTACATGTTAAGATTGGAATAGTTCAATCAATCAATATAAGGCATAACGTTGCCGGTTTCACCTATAGGAATTTCTTCGTTGAATTAAACGTTTAACATAATGAGGTAAAGGCTTATTCGCTGAAGGTGGGTATTTCTTCGGTACACTACATGCAATAGCTTTATTCAGAATAATTTTAAAAGGGTTTTAGCGTAGAACAAAAGTGATCCAACAACAACCAGAATATTTCAATATTTTACAAATTTCGCAGAAGTACACCAATCGCAGAAATAATTTTTGTTGTTATTTTTTGAGCTCGTCGAAATTTCACGGAATTAAAAAATTTATGAAAAATAGTTTTTGTTGTTTCGCATAAAAAAACCACAAACAATTTTTCGTGTGTGTTGTATTGTAGTTCTCAGAAATTTTAAAAATTATTGAAATGTTGTGTTTGTTGTAAACGAGTCACCAAAACTACAAAAAAAAATAGTTTTTGTGATTGTTGTCCTTCGGGGAATATGTAGTTGTTGTGAAAGAGAAAATTTTGCATTGAACGCTGACACTTTTGCTTTGGACGATTCTAAGCCTTATACACTTTTTTCGTAAATTGTCTAAATTTTGAGTAAAAAATGGTTTTTTGGTCCACGAAGTTGTTGAAAATCAATACAATTGTATATAGACGCCAAAAGAAACACTCCTGTTGTGATAGTATTATTTAAGATAAAATGTTGAGCACAAATTCCCAAAAAAATTACCAATAGGATATCGGATCACTTCATGTACAATTATAATTATTATGTGAAATTTTTTTTAAAAGCCAATATTAAGGATAACGGTCTAGACTCTAGAGACCTGCTTAATTGAATGTTGGTGCGATCATTTATCAAATAAACTAATTTTGAACTAAAAGGCCACGAACTTCTATCAACTTTACTACTGTGCTTGTTGTAAGGTGTTTGAAATTTTATTTCCTTTGGCTGTGATTTTGCACTAACTGTGGCAAAGATATTTGCATTCACTTTTCCTATTAAAAAATTCGCCAATAAAATTATATTCCATCATTTAACTAATATGTATCTGTTTGATATTGAATTGAAAAAACAAAATTTTTATTTTTAGCAAAATTGCATTTATGTATCTGAAATGATTACATATTTTTAAATCTTTTATTTTTTGTTGTTCTTGTTCATCTGATTGGCGTGATTATCAAGGTCTGCTTTTGTACCGGTACCCTTGTAACCTGCATCATGACCCGGTCCAGTTTCTTTGTTATTCTTGTTACACTGGTTCGCACGATTATCTTGAGCTGCCTTGTCCATGACTTCAAAAAATCTTTGACTCTGAATTAAAGTTTAAAACTGAATGATAAAATCGAAAGATCCTCACACTGTGACTGCCGAAAAACTTTTAACATAACTGAGGAAAATGAATTCGTTTATGTACTTACAAAATACTCGTAGTGATGAACATAATGTGTACGAAACGTTAGTTGTATACATGTGTCTAAGCTTTAAATCAAAGGATGGAACTTTCAATTGCTTGAACACTTTGGTCGCCATAAACGATCATATTCTTCGCGAAACAGATCGTTCTCTTTACACATACATGGTCAGTTTTGTCGCACTCCAATGGGGAATGGAGCGCATCAATAGCGCTTCTGAAGCGCTCTAAAGCAGCAGTGAAGCGCATCTCTCTCGCATGGAAATTTTCTGTTGGGATAGTCAAAAACACGCGTATGTATTTGCTCTTTGTTGTACACATTTATTAAGAGGAGGGGGTGCAAAGCTAAGAGCACTTAAAGTGGTATGCATGCATATCTATCTGTCAAGCAGAGTAGCTATACGCAAAAAATTTCGCAAGTGAGTCCCTCTATGAATTTAAAGTTAAAAAAAGCTTTTGAAAACAAATGATTATTTGTGTCAACAAGTAAGGACTTTTGAAAAAAAAATACAAAATTTTCCTAAAATATTAAGCATGCCTAATAAATTTTTCTTTTTGACCAATTTCTGAAAAATTATAAAATGTTTTGGAAAATTCTGTAATATTGCACACGTATCCTATGGACAATTCTAAGCATTTTATGCCGTATGCACTTTTTTCGTAAGATGCCTTGCTTTTCTCTACTAGTGAAAAAACGACTAACTTGGAGTCACTTTATGTTAATAACTTTTGAACCAATTTTGATTCTCCCAATATATGTAGTTCCTAGATATGTATGTGCAGAGTGCGCACTTATTTTTCATAATTTTTTCAGAGGTGGAGAAGTTGCTTAAATTTCTGTTTATTAATTTGAAATAGAAATTTTCAACAGCATTGTCTGACAAATTCAAACTTTTTGTTGCATGTACGAGGGGCCTAACAAAAGTTCGCTTAGTAGAATTGAAAAAACTAGATAAAAAATTTTTTAAATTAATAACTTTATTCTTCATCTGTTTGTATTTTTTCAACGTAATTGCCATTTATTTTGAGACATTTTTGAAGTCGATAAATCCATCTTGAAAAACAGTCTTCAAAATCGGCTTTTTGCAGTTTTACAATTTTATCATTAGCCTCATTTATTATCTCCTCATTGCTGTTGAAGACTCTCCCTCTCAAATTTTTTTTATTTTGGAAACAGGTGCTGGACGAATTTCTTCGATGCCTGTTAGCGCAATAAAAGCGGTGGTTTTTTCAGCAGTGTGCGCTCGCACATTATTGCGATGTAGAAAGTAGGAGCTACGCCTTTTTTTGGCGTTTTCCCAACAAATTTTGGAAATTTTTTGGTAAGCAGGTTTCAGTATACCACTAAGCAATAACCGTCTGACATTTTTCCAAAGGAATAGCAGCTACAACTTTCTCTCTGATGAATTAAACTGACATCATTAATTTTATTGCTGACTTTTTTTGCTTTGCTTTAACAGGTCGACTGGCACCTTCTGGGCAACATACCATTGATTGTTGTTTGGTTTAAGGGTCGTACTTGTAAAACAATGCTTCATCACCTATTGAAATTTTCTTGAAAGTGTTAGACTCTCCGTTTTTGCCTTTTTCTGATCACTTAAAATTCTAGGAATCCATCGTGCAGATTTCTTCGTGTATCCAAGATCATTTTTTAATATTCGCGATACAGCCATGACAATCAAGCCCAGTTCCTCAGCAATGATTTCCTGGGTCAATCTTGGATTCTCGTCAATTTTAGACTTCACCAGCACTACACTTGCTTAACCAGTCGAAGATTTTGGGCAGCCTTCTCGAGGTTCGTCCTCCACAGAAAAACGATCTGTCTGGAATCTTAGCAACCACTTTGAAATTGTCACGAGAGATGGCGCAATAACTTCAAATGCTATTTGGCATTCACTAAATATCTTACGTTGAAATCTCTAGCTGCGTTGGCACTGGCATATCTGCTGGCATTGTTTCACGATTTTTACGTTTTCTTTTCTCCATTTTGACCGTTCTTTCTGAAAATTAAAATGATATATCGTAAGGCTATAACAAATAGTACGCAATTTTTTGATTTACTAAAAATGTATAATATGACACCTACTAAGCGAACTTTTGTAAAGCCCCTTCGTATGATAAATTCCAATAAATTCTTAAATTAGACGTTTAAAAATATCCGCTTCTCGTAGTTTTCCTGCAGCACGTCAGATTTTTATAATCGATTTCTTAAGTTTTTTATTACATTGTACTGAAAATACCAAAATAACGCATTCTTGTGTTGAATCGGCAAATTTAACTATACACTCCTTACATCTGAGGTATATCACGTGTTGGCCAAACTTATGCAAGATATTAAAAGCAATATTTTTGTAGAAAATTTTAAAACTCTACATCTCCCACACTTAGGTAATTTTGATCCTTTCGACGTGATACGGGTATACGGGTATTAAGAATATGTTGGCATTTCTCATGACTGCAAAACTGTGTCGTAGCGTGTAATGCCTAAATGAAAAATTTTGGTTCCAAAAAAATACCATATATAAAAAAAAAATTTCAAAAGTCTATATTAGTTGCTTCAAAAATAATATTTTTTAAAACCCTTCTTTACGTTAAAATTTTGGGAAAATTTTGGCCTACATACAACTTTATAGGTGGGGCATTCCATTGTGACTCATGAGACATTTTGCAATAGATTATGACAAATTTTTGGTCATAACTAAGTTATTTTAGACTGAAAACAGTACCGAAAAAAAATAACTAAAGAACCCTTCTTTAACGAAGCATAAGAAAATTTTAAAAAGTCAATGCTTTATGCCTTAAATTGTTATACAAATTGGATTTGGCTCAAAAGAGCGATATCTTCAAGAGAGCTAAAGAAGTGATTTTCGAACACCTTGTAACATCGGTTAGCCAACGCTTGGTATACGTATTCACAAAAGAAATGCAAAATGAACCATTCGACATCAGAATCTTTACAGCTTCTACAAAGATCGGTAAGCCCCAATACTGAGGCGTGTCTATCTATAAAAACGTGTCATGTAATGACACCAATTAAGATTCTGAGGGTTCGTATGCCCACAAAATACATTTTGAGTCAATATTGGCTCTAAGCATTGGAGTGGTTTCATAACATGGGTTTTAGAAATTGAGTCAGTTGAAGACCCTTTTCCTAGCAAGTTCGTCATAGTTTTCATTGCCAAAGGAATTGCTTTGTCCGGGAACCGGAAATAAAAAAACGTCTATGTTAGAGCAAAAAAAAAAATATATGAGATCTCATCAAAATCCGAGCTCTACTAAAAATCTGATAAAGTTAGAGAAAGCTACAATCTTCTTCTTTAAAAGCCTAATCTAAATAATGCCGATACCTTTATTTTTCGCTGAAACATCGTAGACTGAAATAAAGAAAAAAATTTAGTTTGCTCCGAAAAAAGATAAAGAAACGATAGGTATACAAAATTTGAATTAAGTTTTAAAGAAAAAGATTAAAACTTTTAACTTGTTTAACTGATTTTACGGGTTAACGATATGGTTTCTAGTTTTATAGTTTCAAAAAATTGCAAAAACGGTATTTTTTGCTTTTTTAGGTTAGGATATTTCAAAAACAATTAGGCTGTTCGTTTTCTCCGAAAAGCTCCTGTTTACGCATGAAACGAACATGCATTTTATTATTATTTTTTTTTTGATTTTTTCTAGTTTTATATGGTTATGTCACAATGTTTTCGTAATATTTCGAGAAGACGATCAGATAGATTTCTTCGGGGCTTTCATTTTTTGGAACTGAGTGATATACAATTTGTAATCTTAATCATTTGTTTTAAGTATTTAAATATGTATTCGAAAAGTATTAACAGCATTGCTTCTGCAGTTTAATTACTGTACACGGTGTTTGTAATACGTGTCCGTTCCCTCATTGCATACCAGAAAAAAATAATAAATTGGGACTCCCCAAGTTATATCTCTGGATAAAGTTGGTATAACATAAACTTCTGATGAAATAGAAAAGTTGTTCTCTGACGCTTACAAAAAGCTCACAGAAAAAACAAAAATAAAAACAGAATGTTGCCATATTTTAAAAACTTTGTGCGAACAACATTTAACAGTTTCTTTAGTTTCAAAAACCAACCACCGGGACATAACTTAGGAGTGATTTATCAAAAGGGTTTATTTTCACTTACGACCTTGAACAAACTTTAGAGTAGCATCGTCGTTATCATGTTAGAATGTATCATAGAAGACCAATTCACAGCTTATTTTGAAGATGAAGAATAGTACTAATAGTGCATTTAATTAAAAAGAGCAAAAACAAAAACCGCGCGTCCCCTACATATATAATCCAAAAATCGTGTTTTTGAATTTTTAGGCCCGAATATCTCAAAAACCATAAGCGGTAGAGCAATTCCAACTGGATTCGGAATCAGCACCGCCAAATACATCCAAAATAATTATTTTGGTTTTGGTTTGTTGTGTTTTTTTTTCGAAAGTAACGTTTTTCGACCACATTTCAAAAAGCGCCGAGCGGATTTTTTTCTTTATGGCTTAAAATGATACTAAAGAGATCCGAAAATAATTCAAATCAACATTTTGAAATGACTTGCAATTTTTTTTTAATTTTGCTCATGGTCACTGTGATAGATCCGAGCTATAACACGTAACAACATCATTAAGTTTCTTAGATTTTCCGATAAATTGTGTTAAACATTTTTTTTTTCAGCAAAATGAACAAAATTCTATGAAGCTTGTTTAGTGTATTGGTTGATGACATAATATTCGTGGTACTTCATAAGCAATGATTTCGTAGGTTAATTTGGTATTGGATACCCGTCAAATTTAGTCTTCACAAAGCCACATTTTTACATTTTTAAGTCGAAGACTTAGAGCAGTCTATTTATAATTACCTAAGTTCAAAAGATGTGGCGCCTTCACTTTATATGCATTTTGGCACGCATCAAAGACGATAATAGACGTCCAAATGCATAGAATATGTCAAATCTAATTGCTGACGATGCGATTTTTGACGATCTTCCATCAGTATTTTTAATATTTCAAACGTAGTATTGTTGGATTATTTCAAATTGTGTGGCAACTTTGAAACTCTCAATGAGGTCTCAACTGACCTTATCTAAGAAAATTATTTTAAACAAATAATTTTGTGAGTAGAAACCGCTCTAAAGTAAGTATGTACTCAAAAGAAAAAAGCTTTTACGCAAATCGTCCCTTGTGTGCTGTGGTGGGCAAAACGTTGCCATAGGGCAGCTTCGTATCAAAGAGAGGATTTTTTGCGTATCTTTTTGTATAAGATAAAACGAGACAAAAAGTAAGTTGCATGTAGTGGTGCCCAGCACTGCTTATGTGCAATTGCATACAACTAATGCTTAGGAATAAAATGACTTATGATCAAGCGCAAGTTTTTTCCATATAAGACAACATCATCAATTAGTTCACTTCAGTTTGAGCAGAATTTTTAAACTAAAAAAACATGGACAAATCAGGAAGTGCAAACCGCACTAATCAGTGCAATCCAACCCACGCACCCAGCGGACCAGGACATTCTGCTGGTTACCAGGGATCGGGAACCAGGAGTGATTTAAACAATCACTCCAACCAAGGCAATCCCAACAATTCCAATTATGGAGGCCGAAAATAAGGAGGCGTTATAACAAATATATATATGTTTATATATATACTACAATCATTTTAATGATTTTAAAATAAACGCTTCGTTTCATAAAAATGCATTTTGTGTTTTTTGGTTTGTTTTTGCATTGGATTTGTTTTTTGGTATTCAGGAAAAGAGCATTAAAATTCTTCGTAATATTTCGAAAAAAATGGTTTAAAAAAAAATATCGCAGAAAGGATTTTGAACTCCTTTATAAAGTTTGTACATTTTAAAAATATCTCTGAAGGTTTTTTGATTTTGTGTTGTTTTGGAAAAATTTGGATCTTTTGGATTATTAATTAGGAAATTTTGTGAAAAAACAGTTTCTTGAGAAATATTTTCATTTTGTTTTTTTTTTTTTTTTTGTGCGTCATCTGAAATAATTTTTTGTTTTTTAACAACCGATATAAAAAAGTCTTAAACCTCAAAAAATGTTATATTTTAAACCCAGTTTTGGCTAGAATTGCTTAAAACATAATAAGTATTAAGCAATGCTTGCCAAAACAGACTTTAAAATAAGACGGTTCTTGCTGCGCTTGTGAAAAAATAAAAACTTCACGTCTTTTTGGATTTCAGTGACGATATGTACATGGGTACATATTGGTATCGTCCGTAGTCCTTGTAGCAGCAATCGCCAACTTGTTGTTGCAAAATTTTGAATCCGTTTATGAAGGCAATGTATGAGAACATGCATATTTCATAGAAAAAAGCAGTCGAAAATTGGTTAAGTGTCCAGCTGGTATGAAAAAGAATCAAAGAATATTGGTCACGTACATATGTATGTACATACATGACTGTGGCATTTTTGACAAAACAACCTGACTCGAAATTAGCAACTTTTCAGTAGAGCTTATAAATTTGCTTTACTGCTTCGCAATATGTTGTTGAATTTTATCGATACAGCGTTGAATCTCCCTAATGGGGAATGGAGCGCATCAATACCGCTTCTGAAGCGCTCTAAAGCAGCAGTGAAGCGCATCTCTCTCGTTTCCCAAAGCGCTGAAATTAACATTGGCATGTCATTGGAAGAAGCGCTTCGTGCTCGCTACCAGAAATGCTCTTTGGATGCGCATTGCTCTCGCATTCAGAAATGCTCTTTGGATGCTTTTTGGATGACAATAAAAATATTTAAAAAATTAATTTTTAATTGAAATTTTATGCTTTCGCCAGAAAGACTCACCAGGATTTTTTTTTTTTTTTTTGATGTAATTATAATTATTTTTATTTTACTAAATTAATTATAATTGAAAAATTGCAAGCTGAAAAACTTTTGTGTTTGGTCTGGACCAATTCTCAATCGCAGTGCCAGTCGCTAGACAACTGCTCCATCCTCGCACTCTTACGAAGCCGACTTATTGATTTATTTTGTTTTGTAATACATGACCGAAAGCGCTTCGTTCTCGCTACCAGAAATGCTCTTTGGATGCACATCGCTCTCGCATTCAGAAATGTTCTTTGGATGCGCTTCGCACTCGCTACCAGAAATGCTCTTTGGATGCGCATCGCTCTCGCATTCAGAAATCTTCTTTGGATGCGCTTCGCACTCGCTACCAGAATGCTCTTTGGATGCGCATCGCTCTCGCATTCAGAAATGTTCTTTGGATGCGCTTCGTGCTCGCTACCAAAAATGCTCTTTGGATGTGCATCGCTCTCGCATCCAGAAATGCTCTTTGGATGCGCATCGCTCTCGCATTCAGAAATGTTCTTTGGATGCGCTTCGTGCTCGCTACCAAAAATGCTCTTTGGATGTGCATCGCTCTCGCATCCAGAAATGCTCTTTGGATGCGTTTCGCTCTTGCATTCAGAAATGGTCTTTTGTGTGCTCATATTTTCTGCGCTATAGGTAGCGAGAGCGAAGCGCATCCAATCAGCTCTTTAGATGCGAGAAGGACGCGCTATGAATTTTTCGTTAAAATCGCACTTAAATTAATTCGACCAATCGGTCTCAAAATTTGAGTTTTACCGAAGTTAAAAATCATAACTGAATGGTTTTTTTCAATTTATTTGTTGCAAGGGCATAACTTTATTTTTTTGTGCGTTAAGTAAAGCCCAGAATTTTTCAGGAATGTGTACCTCAAGAGTAACTTACAAACAAATTTCTGTACACAGAGAAAACAACATTGCCAAAAGTGGCAGAAACGTAGTTATTTTAACCACGTGGCGACCCAAATTTTGAACATGGCTCTGGCAGTTTTAACAACGAGCGTTGCTAGATGGGTTTTAACTACGTTTGTGAGTGATTTAACAACGCGCCTTGCTAAATAAAATACAGAAGAAAAAACAATTTTTTTGAATTAATTTTTAATTTTTACCTGTCATTGTCTTGATAACTGACATTATATTATTTTCTTTTTTTATTTTAAATTTTATGCTTTAAATAAAATTTTTTCTGTTTGATATTGGGGAGATTTAAACCTGGAACCTGTCGTGTAATAGATGCGAACGTTCGCAACCCAGCCACGGCCATCGTTATTGTGAAGTTGACTAAAAGTCTATTTGTTACGAAATGAGCTGACTACGTTTCGTGAGTGTTATAACTACGTTTCGTTACTGATTTGAGTTTAACAACGCTTCGTGGGTGTTTTGACTACGTTTCGTTGCTAATTTGGATTTAACAACGCTTGGCAACCAGCATTGTTGAATAAGTTTCAACCACGATTGTGAGTGATTTAAATACGCACCATACAAATATCAGCTTGGAGCGTTATTAAATCCAAAACAGCAACGAAATGTAGTTAAAACACTCACGAACGTGGTTTTTTCTTCGCTCCCTGTAATGTGGCATTCAACTTTGACTGCTAATAACACGAAAACCACACAATTTATAAAAAACCTTTGTTGGAAGGAAATGTGTATCTCAAGGAGCTTAATACTGTAGTATTCTTAAAGCAGGAACATTGAAAATTAGCTCGATCCCAAAGATATTTCATGCGAAAATTGTACTTTAAAGTGCCAAATTCTCAGTTTCCCGACATTACATCTCTTCCGAAATTAAAGTTTTAACGCCAAATAAAATGCACTGAAGCCTTCAGAAGATCTTCGGGAACCTTCGGGTGGCACAGAAAACTATCAGTTAAGGCTAGTTGATACGGATACTCTATGGCGATAGATGTTTTTCTGCTAGTATATCTAGAAATTTTTCGTTTTGACTATGAAGCCTTTAGGTGACCTTCGGCTGTCCCAGAAAATTACCAATCAATGGTATTCACGTTGTACTCCTACCAATGAAATTTCGTCAAAATAGCTTCTATGATGTGCGAGATGTAATGGGATATAACAAAAAGTGTCGCAAAAAAAAAGTCTCGCCAAATTTTGCACAAATGCAGCCAAAGATGTTTCACTTTTTAATGGAAAAACAACTAGTAAAGGTGGTATCTTTGGCCTGGCCAAAAACTAAATACCCTACAACCCTTAGTTGATAAATACTATGCAATATTCTTGTACATACAAGTTTTTATTAAAATAAATTGTTTTATTCTTCCGTAACTCCTAGAAGATTATAAGAACAAATTGCTTAAATGGAAATTGCCACGCCCTCGTCTCCGAGCTAGCCTAAATTTTGCGTAGAGCATGCATTAACTGTTCTGAGTGTTTGAGTGAAATTTGTAGGTTTTCTTAAAAAAATCTTTCAGTATAGCATTTTGAAACTTTCGCTTATATGGGAGATGCCACGCCCTCTAGTACTACATCGCCCACTTTTTGCTTAGATTTTGCCATTAATGTTCTTAGTGTTTTGGTGAAATTTGGTTGGATTATCTCAAAAACCGGTCTCAGTATAACATTTTGAAACTTTTGCTTATATGCGAGGTGCCACGCCCTCTTTTTCGAGTTCGCCTAGTTTTTTCTCAAAGCTTGTATTTACTGATCTGAGTGTTTGAGTATAACAATTTGAAACTTTTGTTTATATGGGAGGTGCCACACCCTCTTGTCCTAATTCGCCTAGTTTTTGCTCAAAGCTTGTACTTACTATTTCTAGTATTTATGTGTATTTTGCTTCTGTTATTGCAAATAATGCTCTTTTTATTGCATTTTGAATGTTTTTTTGTATGGGCGGTAGGCGTGTCCGTTGACCGATTTCGCTTATTTTTAATCCCCCGAGCTAACTTTAACGAGGGAGGCAGAATACCAAATTTCATTGAATTAAGTTGCTCAGTTTTCCCAAAAAATGTATTTCCACGCACACCCAGCCAGCCTGCCAGCCAGCCAGATAGACGGACATGGCTATATCGACTCAAGAGGTGACGCTGATCAAGAATATATATACTTTTCCATACCTGCTACGCCTCCTTCTCTGCGTTGCAAACGGAAGGACAAAGTGAATATACCGTCGGTGTAGGGTATAAAAATTGCGTTGAAAGGCATATTCTAAAATAAATTCAAACTAGCTAGTGACCGGTAAGTCATTGCATTTCAAAGCGTTGCAAAGCAACGTAAAGCAAGGTAATAAATGGGGATTCCCCATGTTATATTAATTGGCATAGCATACGACGATTTAGAAAAGTTATCGGCTGACAAATAAAGCTTGAATAATTTTTCTGATGACATCATGTTGCATTAAGTGTATATAATGTAAAGTGGTGTTTGTTAAAACTCAATTATTTTTACTATTAAGAAACAAAAATTTGGTGTTAAAGTTTCCAGGAAACTGAGGACGGGCTCTGAGATTTTTTCAATTTTCAGTCAATAAATTGTCCATATATCGCTCAACGACGAAATTTTTTAATTTCTCATTAAAATGCTATGGAATTATTACCTATAAATGTGAAAGAAATTTCCTGAGAAACTGACTGGCAGCGAAGCAATTTTACACACAAAACTCGCCATATTGACTAAAATATCTATGATCTGAGACAAATAAAAGCGGTTCTAAGATAATTTTACTTGTTTATAAGCAACGGGATAGATACGCCACTTCATCAAAATTTTTAAATGTTTTGGTGTGCCAGGAGGTTGATGTAAAAGTCACGTGACAAAGTTCAATAACGTATTTTTTAATAAGATTAGAGTGGTGGCTTAGAAAAACGATGCTAAGCCTAAGTAGCACTGTTAATGCCGTTTTAATACCACATAAATGAAGTGACATCTTTACGAAAAAAATTATTATGAACTTTCGTATGGAAAATTTTATGTTTTTTTCAATGGCAGCAGTTCCATTCATCTAAGTTTTCTCTTTCACGAGATACAGTAATCCCCGCTTATAAGCATTTCTGAAAATGCTTGGTTTTTGGTGCATATAAGAGGGAAATGCATATAGAAAAACTCGGTTACATGCATGAAAAGTGCATATATAAAAATTCGGCTATATGCACCAGATATGCTTATATAGAATCTTAGTTTCTTGAGATAAGCGAAAATTTGGTGTTTTGAGGTGATAGTTCCACTTTTAAGAATATATTTGGAGAAACCCAAATTCGAACAAAATTATTTTAACACTGTTTTAAAGAAAAACTAGTAAGGGTGTAAATTTTGGCCTGGCCAAAAAATAAATACCCTACACTGCAGTATTTTGAAAAGTTTGCTTATATGGGAGGTGCCACGCCCTCTTGTCCGAGTGCACCCAGTTTTTGTTCAGAGCTTGCATTTATAGTTTTTAGTGTCAGAGTGAAATTTAGTTGGATTATCTCAAAAAACTCTTTCAGTATAGCATTTTGAATCTTTTGCGTATATGGGAGGTGCCACGCCCCCTTGTCTGATTTCACCCAATTTTTGCTGAGAGCTTTCATTTATAATTCTTAGTGTCTGAGTCAAATTTGGTTAGAATATCTCAAGAAACGCTTTTAGTATAGCGTTTTGATGCCTTTGTTTATATAGTAGGTGCCACGCCCTCTTGTCCGAACTCACTCAGTTTTTTTTTCAGAGCTTGCGCTTACAATTCGTAGTATTTATGTGTATTTTGGTTGCATTGTCGTAAAAAAATACTCCTAAAATTGAATTTTGAATATATTTTTTGTATGGGCGGTAGGCGTGTCCGTTGATCGATTTTGCTCAACTTCTTATCCCCCGAGTTAGATTTGACGACGGAGGCAGTGTACGAAATTTCATTGAATTATCTTGCTCAGTTTTCCCAAAAAGTGTATTTCAACACACAGCCAGCCAGCGCTTCCAACCAATGATGTCGTTTCAAAAAAAATCTCGGTACTAATTTTTGGATTTTTGGGGAGTATTTTGGGCTAATGGGGAGTACTAGCTAACATGTTCGTTTTTTGACCGTCTGACAGAAAAAAATGATTTTTAATGACGGTATCAATTACAAGTTTTTTATTGTAGAAGTTTTTAACTGACAATATTGCTTATTATTGTAATTTTAGACTCATATGTATGTACAGTTCCTTTTCTTATGTTATTGACTCCTTACTTTGGAATAAGAATCAAAAAAATTATGAGGGTAGTCCCTAAAACGACTAAATGCCTCAAAAACCTCTTAATAGTTGTCAAAACCAATATGAATTTTGACAGCTTTATGAGATTTTCGAGGCATTTACACATTTGAAGGAATGCACTATGTATAACACATACATTAAACTTATGTTATGTATTGCAACTTATGTAATATAATGAGATCGCTTTTGATAGTTTGCTAAAAAGTTCTTTAATTGGAACCCAATTTTCACAACTCTTGCCATCCAGCACTTCTTTTGCCATAAGTATAGCATTGACCATTACGGTCGCTTTTGTTTTCACGCATTGCAAGTTTTTGCATATATCTGAATCGGATGCTACCTTTTTTATTAACGCCATTAGGTGGGTTATCAATAAAAATGGCAAGTTTTGCTAAATTTGAGACAGAATTGTTTGGAGCTCACAGCTTTTGACTGAATTATTTTTGGCATAAAAAATTTTGGCAGCTTTAGAGATGTCAGTTTGATTTTTCAAGCTCAGCACAAACTCGGAATGAAATTTTGAACTTTCATGTCTTGTCATTTGCCTTACGTTGGTTGGAATCGAAACTTGGCAATATTTTCAAAACGACTTTGCTTCATTCTTTAGACCCATTCTTGATTCGAGCCAACTAAAACTTTCCAACCAAGCAGCTCGAAATTTTTGTACTCTTTTGTTGCTTGATACTTCAGCACGTCTGATATCCTCGTTTCTGGTGATTTGCTAGCATCGGTGGAGTTCGCAGCTACTTTTTTTGCTTTAACTATAAAATTGTTATAAATATGTGGAATTCGTAAATTTAATTGCAGAAATATTCAAACTTTTTCACTTACTTGTCCATATTTCATTAAAATCACTTGTTTTCAACGCTTTTCCAAATTATCGCCGTTCACTTACTGCGAATTTATTTTTCAAATATATAAAACTTATTTAAAAGAGGGTATTGCCAGACAACATTTAAATCTTTGTATAGTATGTGCACTTCAAAATTATTAAGCAGCACATACGTATACATTAAGACAGAATAAATTGTCTGTCGTGTGAACCAGCTCTAAGCAACATTGAAAATTTTAGACTGCATTACACATGTTTTTTGATTGAAAACTTGCAATGAAGCACCAAGTATTGAAAAGGAGTACAAAAATGGTTCAGGGGAGTATAGGAGTACGCTTGCGCAAATAGGAGTAAAATACTCCTATAGGAGTACAAACGACATCACTGCTTCCAACCAATGTACCAATTATTAAAATCTGATTAAAATTGGCTAAGTTAAAGCAGCGCAAAGTTCGTTTTTATAATACGTACTATTTATATTTAAGCCAAGTAAAACACGGTTTTTTGGCCAAAAGTTTATAAAAACGTGATATTTATTATTTTAATTCAATAGTGCATTGTATTATAAACTATTTAAGTACAAGTTTGGCAAAATCGGATCATATTTTAAAAAGTTATAAAGGTTGAAATAAGACCATTCGATTTTTTTATCGAAGAAATAAACAGATACAAAAACATGTTTTTTGCTCATAACTTTTTTTCTTCATAGAATGGATACCTAAACTTGCTTAAAAAATAAAGATCTGGTTTTAAAAAATTATACAGTTTTTGTCGCAAAAACGCTCCTTTACTGAAAAGGAAGGCATCGTACGAAAAAAGTGTATAAGACATAAAATGCTTAGATTCGTCCGAAGTATTCTTGTGACTTTTCACAATTTTTTGAGACTTTCTATAACTTTTCAAAAATTGGTCAGAGAAAAAGAAATTAAAAAAGTTCCAAAAATTCTGAAAAAACTCACTCGTATACTTTGGACGATTCTTAGCATTTTATGCCTTATACACTTTTTTTGCGTCATACAAATCGAATATTTTGACAAAAAACCAAAATGGTCTTACTTCACTGAAACTTTAATTACTTTTTGAAATATGATCCAATTTTGGTTTACTTGGGCTTAAAATGTTTGAAATTAAATAAAAAAAGTGTATTTTTATAAACAACTAGCTGGCCTGGATGCGACTTCGTTCGCCCATTCCCGATGCCTTTACGTATAAAGTCCCATCCATCTCCATCGACCCTCTCTTCCAATCACCAAGGTTTTTAAAGATCCATGTATCAACTTGTGTAATCATAGCTCCCATAGGTACAGAGATATAGCATTTTATATATTTTTTGTATGAAGGGTGCAACTCCCCCTTCTCACCCCCCCGCCCAAGTTTTTCAAAGTAAATGGTAGATAGAATATTCATGTATATAGTTTTATAACGATATCTGCGATATGTGAAGAAATATAGCAATTTGTGTATTTTCAAAAGTGGATGCAATTCTCCTACACCTAATATCCCCCAAGTTTTGCATGGGGAATGGTAGATATGTACATTATGCATAATTTCATCAACTTTCATAATCATAGCTTGTATAACTGTAGAGATATAGCATTTTTTGTATTTTTTTCGTATAGGGGGTGCAACTCCCGTTCCCCTCAGTGGCATCCCACCCCCTTAAGAACCTTCTACAGACCATAACAAACAATTTAAAAAAAAAATTATGTAAATCGGCCTTGTAGTTTCCGCGTTCATAAGCTACATACGGACACCATTTCATTTTTATGGCCCAAAAACCGTGTTTTATTTGACCTTATAAAAATTAACTTTGCGCTGCAATAACTTGTCTAATAAGTTAAATCAGACCTTAATAACTGGTACATTTGTTGGGAGCGTTATGAGTTTTTCTTAAAAACAGTGTAAAATGACCATTGAAATTTTAGATTAATGCGATTTTCGAGCAACCTCAAATTAATTTAAAAAACATGTTTTGCAAAATGTACTGTAATCGTTTAAAATCAAGTATGTAATCAAAAACCAAAATTTTTTTCGCTGTCGTGCATATAAGCGTGAATGGAGTAAAAAATTTTAAATTTTTTGGGGCTTATATCCGAGAAATGCATATAAGCGAGTGCATATAAAGGAGAAAAATGTTAACAAATCTAAATGACAAAATGAAATTGCACAAGTTTTGATGCATATAAGCGAGAAATGCTTATAAACGGCGTGCATATAAGCGGGGATTACTGTATATACAAAAGTGTTTAGAAGAATATTTTTTACTATAAACACAATTCCATACAATACCACCAGTAAATATTAATATTATGGGCTATCCTTGCACCAGAATTTTTACTTTCTATCCTTTTAACAAAAAAACTTGTTGGAAAGCAAATCGGAAACAAAAAACAAATTATGAAGCAGTCTAGAACTGTTATAACATGTCTACTCACATCACAAAATTGAGTGAAGTGATTTTGACGGGGGTGTGTGGGACAGCCTCAATACGAAAAAAATTAACAAAACTCTATATCTCTGCACTTGCAGCATTTATCATTATAAAACTTTGTACATAAGAGTATACTACGTTCACCAAACGCCTTACGAAAATTGGGGCAAATTTAACAAGGGAGTGTTGCACTCCCATACAAAAAATACTTCAAGTGCTATATCTTTGCACTTGAAACAGTTATTTCCACAAAACTTTACAAAATACCATACGAAAAGTTCGGGGGTTAAAATATGGGGGCAACTCTATACAAAAATAATAAATACTCTATTTTTGTACCTTTATCATTATAAAATTAGGTACATGGATGTCCGTGATATCTTTTAAGCACCATGGAATAAATTAAAAGAGGGGACGCTGCAGCCCCCACACAAAAAAACAGTTGCAATGTTTTACCATTGCACCCAATTTAGCTTTAATTATAAAATCTGGTACAATTTTCGTTATATAGGAAAAATTTTTTGCGAGAAAGTACGAGAATTTAAACGTCTCTTGTCATCAGGAAAAAACTACATATTCTCTCAAAATGTCTATCTCTACTCGGTGAAAAGCGGTGTAAATAGTTTGTTAGTACAATATACAACAAAAATATAATATTCAAATGCAGAATAAATTTCTATTCAGTCTAAATTGTTTGTGGCAACACTATGCAAAATATATATGAAGCACTCCACGCCAAGTGTACCAAAAAAAAAAAATTTGTTTTCTCCGATTTCGCTCAAATTTGGCAATATGGTAGATCCGGTGTGCAAGAACAACAATTTTTTAAAAATTTTTTTTATGAAAAATTTTTGCAAAAAATATTGAAAGGAAAAAAAATTTTTTTTTTAGCTTTTCAAAAAATTCCAAAAAAATCACACGTATTGCTTGGACGATTTTAAGCATTTTTCGCTTTATATACTTTTTACGTAAGATGTTTTCCTCTCGAGTAAAAAAAGATTTTTGCCTGCCACGGGCGTTCAAAAGCCAAAAACTCTTACTTAGCGTCCGAATCTCATCTTGAGCCATACATCATTTTAAAGCTTGTAAATTATGCTTTAACTTAAGGTACTTTCAAAAAAAATCTAAGGAGGCTTTTTTTTAAAAAAAATTCAAAAGTATTTTTAAGTGTAAAAAATTTTGGTGAAAAAAGATTTTTTTCACCAAGAAATATTTTTTTATAAAAAGAACGCTTCAAAATAAATGAGACCAGTAACTTAGATTTATCAATTTACAAACTTAAGTCTAAGCTATTAGGTGTACAACTTAAAAACCGGAATTTTTTAGCGAAAGGTACGGACTATAAGGCGGGTGAGCCAAAACTTCCCATCCACTATTTTCCAAATAGTTTTTCACGGGTCTTGCAAATTGCGGCCGAGCGTTGTCATGATGAAATATTATTGCTTCGTGTCTGGTCGCATTTTCCGGGCGTTTTTCGATGATGGCACGCTTCAAACGTATTAATTGTGTTCGGAACAGGTCACCTGTGATTGTCTGGCCCGATTTCAACAACTTATAATATAACGGCCCCTTCTGATCCCACCAAATACACAGCATAACCTTGGCGCCATGGATATTTGGCTTCGAGGTTGATTTGGCTGGTTGGCCGGGTTTCACGTATGACTTTTTGCGCTTGGGATTGTCATAATGGATCCATTTTTCATCCCCAGTCACAATCCGATGCAAAAATGATTTGTTTTAATGGCGCTCAAGCAGCATTTCAGACATACAGAAGCGCCGTTTAACGTCTCTCGGCTTCAACTCATAGGGGACCCAATTACCTTGCTTCTGAATGTATCCGGCGGCTTTCAAACGTTTCGAAATGGCTTGCTGAGTCGCTCCCAACGATTTGGCAAGCTCGTCTTGTGTTTGACACGAATCCTCATCAAGTAGCTTCTCTAATTCTTCGTCTTCATACTTTTTTGGCTGTCCTGGGCGTTCTTTGTCTTTGATGTCAAAATCGGCACTTTTGAAGCGTTTTAACCATTCAAAACACTGTGTTTTTCCTAAAGCATCGTCGCCATAAACTTCTACAAGCAAACTATGACTTTCCGCAGCAGTTTTCTTTGCAAAGAAATGACCCAACAGAACCTCCCGCAAATGCTGTCTTTTTCTCGAATTTTCGAAGTTATTCATCGTGAAAAATAATAATGATGCACACAAGATAAAATTGTTTTGTTGACTGATTTTGACAGCTGTCAAATGTACCTTCAAAATGACATATATATAAAGTTCGAGCTTTCACGATATTTGTCAGTACGGACATCCACCGTCAAATTCCGGTTTTTAAGTTGTACACCCAATATAAATTATTGAAAAAACACCCTTTTCATGAAAATGACTAAAATCGCCAACTTCAAAACCCTCTATTTTAACGACAAATGGTACTAGGACCAAATCGTCCCGGATTGTTGTTCTTGCACACCGGATCTACAATATTGCCAAATTTGAGCGAAATCGGAGAAAAAAAATTTTTTTTTGGTACACTTGGCGTGGAGTGCTTCATATGTACCTATAATAAAAAATATGTATTTTTGGAAAGCTTATACATCGAATAAATTTTTTGTTTTTTTTTTAATTTTATATCATCGGAAAATTACCATAAAACTTACTGAATTGAAGCGCTTGCCCGAACCAAAATTTTTTGAATGTTAATATAAGATTTTAAAATATCAACTTTAAAGTGCAAATATATAAAATAATTTTTTGGAGCTAGGTAGACATATTTTAACACTTCTGCATACAATATATTTAAAATTTAAATTTTGAATTTATCACGTCTGGATCACTACAACGAGACACTGAGAATTATTACAACAATTTTCTTCTATTTTAGAGCCTCCGTAACTTTTTCTCTGACTTAATGACGTATAAGTGGTATCTTAGGATAGCAAAAACTGAGATAGTGTGTAGAACTAGTCGAGAAAAATATCTGTGGTAATTCTAGATACAAAATGTAGCGCTCTTCGAGACCTTTAAATCAGTATACTAACGTATGATGATCGGACATCGAAAAAGCAGAAAGGCAATCTCAATTAAAAAAAAGTTTCGGTATATAGTACATATGTATGTTCCAAGATAAGCTTTCAAACTAGCAGGTAACCGGTGAACTTTGCTTTCATAATATGCCCTAACGTACATACACCGTGCACAGCGCTTTAACTGCAAATACAATGTTGTTCCAACTACTTAGAGCAAATGATTAATATTTACAAATTGTTTTATTTTGCATATGTACATATGTGTGTCTGTACAACTTTGTAATGGCATGGAAAAAATATTAAAGTATAAAAAATTTATGAAACAAAACACTCCAAGTGTACCAGCTGAAAATTTTTTTGTCTCCGATTTCGCTCAAATTTCACAATATGGGAATACCGGTGTGTATGTATTCTCCTTTAACTCCTAGGAGGAGCATAGGGCCAATGAATTTGTGGAGTTCTCTAACGGCTTGGTGTATTTTGCCTGGTTCATTTAGAGTTCGGACATTCCAAGAGCCGATGCGTGTTCGAGTTTTCATCGAAAGGCTTTTAAAATTTTGAGAAACCATATTGGTTCCAGTTATAGGAGAATCATTCCTAACTATGCATGTTTCTTGCACCTCTAAATCCAATGTGCATGCTGCCGAGGCAGGTGGATTAACCACACTCTGGTGGGTACCACTTGGAGAGTTATTTCCCATCGTTTTTCGATCCATGCTTCATTAGTATAATCTTCCCGGCAACGCCCCACGCAGTAAGTTATAAGCTTAAAGCTGGATTCGGCAAGCGCTGCAAATATAGTGGCCAAATTCACTTTTAATTTCAGCCGCCCAATCTGGAACAGACGCTGACCTGGGAGCCGCCCACTCTGGGTCAGACGCTTCAGGATTTTGACAAGATGCTTATTTTAAGGCGGCATCGACTCGCCTTGTCAGTGCCAGTTACGGGCATTGTGGGTTTTCTTTCAAGGCGCAACGCTGTCCAACGCTACGCCCTTCCACACCCTGGCTGGTCACCCGCTTTTAGTCGCCTCTTACGACAGGCATGCTTACATCGGGCATATTCTGACCCTTTACCCGCAGGGTGTGCAAGATTAATAATACGAGAGGATTTGGTCGTGGTACCATTTGTTGTTAAATTACAGAGTGTTGAAGTTGGCGATTTTTGTGATTTTCATAAAAAGGGTGTATTTAATAAAATTTATAGCTTAAATAAAACTTTGTAAATTGATAACTGAGCCGTTTATTTTGAAAGTGGCCTGAGTCCATTTCGGAGCAAAAGTAATGTCATTCACATTATGTGCCATAATAATCGGTTTTTTGACCGATACTATTTTTTAAACATAACGCCATCAATTTCACACTATGTGGTAAACTTTCTGTAAAGACCGAATTCAATTTTGTTCGTTCTTAACAAAATGCCAGCTAATTTATATTATGACATTACTTTTGCTACAGAGCTGTCAAAACTCACAAAACTTCAAAATTAAAGAGTTTTGACAGCTCTGTAGCCGTTGACAGCTGTCAAAATTTAATTTGATATCTAACAAATATTCCATAATAAATTTCAGAAAAATCGTACGTTGGTCGTGGCAACAAAATGGGTTAAAAAGTTTAAATCGCCCACATAACAGGTTCTGAAAAAATTCACGCAAATTTCTTGACAAAAAATAAATCGAATTTGTTTATGATGTTTTTTTGATTTAAGCCACCCATGATGAGCAAAAAACGATACTCTTAATTTCGTATTCCGCCAAAAATAAAGTTTTTTACCCAAATCTTAGCGTTTTTCGTTTTTTACTCGACATGGGGGCTTAAATCAAAAAAACATCATAGACAAATTCGATTTATTTTTTGTCAAGAAATTTGCGTGAATTTTTTCAGAATTTTCGGACCTGTTATGTGGGCGTAAAGAGCGATTTAAACTTTTTAACCCATTTTGTCGCCACGACCCACATACGATTTTTCTGAAATTTATTACGGACTATTTGTTAGATATCATGCTATATTGCCTTATGTGTCGCTATGGTGTGCTCGATCGCATATCGCCAAAAATCTCATTTTTTACCCTAAATTTTTCGTTTTTCATTTTTTACTCGGCAGAGGGCGCCTAAATTAAAAAAATATAAAGAAAATCAATTTATTTTTAAAAAAAAAATTTGCCAGAATTTTTTTAGAATTTTAGGACCTGTTATGCGGCCGTAATGAGCGAATTAGTTATTTTAACCCATTTTGTCGCCACAACCCACATACGATTTTTCTAAATTTTACTCCAGAATATTTAAAAAGGTGCCCCGTATCATATCTACTACTTCTGAAATATGTGCTCTCCCGTATATTATCAGAAATCTCGATTTTCCCAAAAATTTTAGATAAAACGACCTGACACCATCTCGGGCCAACATTTTTTTGTTCACCTATTGGGAATTTCATTTCATACGTCTAGGAATATATTCCACCACAGGTGGTTGTTGAACATGGAAAAAAAAGTTTGCTTAAAACCTGGATCATAAAAGAGGAGATTATTTTCGGATATGCCCATATGTGACTTGATTTGTGAAAACACACCTAATGCGTAAAAAAAGATTTCGAGAAAAACACTTTTAAAATTTTTGTTTTTTTGATTTTACACTAAATTCTCATCTGGGACTCATTTCAACGGACATTTTCAAGGTCAAAAATGTTTTTAATTTTTTGTAAGTGACACCACTGGAAAGATCACCCCATAATTGACTTTGGCCATAAATAATTTGTAATTTCAGCTGACAGACAGACACATTTATCAAAGGACCAATCAGAGCTCAACAAGGCCAAGCAGTCGCCAACATAAAAATCTATAAAAATCAGGGAACATTTTTTGGATATTTGGAACCGATTGACGACCATTCGTCATGACCGTGCATTTAGCGGCTACCCTAATGTATTGTACATAAAAATGTAACTTCCGCTTCACTTCTATTTTCAGAATTTTTTTTGGAATTATGGATCGGTGCAAACACTTCTTGGACCGTGTACATTATATAGGGTCGAAATTTAAATTCGTTCCGAAACCGGTTCAGAAGTAAGACAGACCCTTAAAAACGATACCTGCATTATTTTTTTGTTTTCATTCCAAGAAAAACCAATGGAGCACTTTTGATTCTATTGAAGACCAATTTTGGCAAAAGAAAACATGTCTTTTGTACATAACTTTTTTTCATTACAATATGGATACCCAAGGATGTTTTAGAAATAAAGACTATTTTCTTACAAAATTGATTTTTTTACTTATTTCAATGATGCAGCAGAAAAAACGATTTTTTGCTCAAAAGCAAGGCATCTAACGAAAAAAGGATATAAGGAAAGAAATGCTTAAAATTGTCAAAAAAAATACGTGTGAATTTTTTCAAAAGTTTTTGAGATATATCGTTTTTCCAAACGATTTAAAAAATAAAAAAAAAACTTTCCAAAAATTCTGAAAAAATGCACACCTATTCTTTGAAGGATTCTTAGCATTTGACGTCCTAAAAAATGTTTTCGTTGATGCCTTGGTTTTGAGTAAACCTTGCATTTTGCTGATAATTTTTTAAAAAACTACAAAATTTCTCAAAAAATTCAGGAAAAATTCAATAAATTTGCTTACTTTACTTTAGGATATCCACTTTGTAATGAAAAAAAAGTAATGACCAAAAAACATGTTTTTTTTAAGCCAAAATGGACCTTCAGTAGAATCACAAGTGCTCCATTGGTTTTTCTCGGAATGAAAAAAAAAAAAAATAATGCAGGCGTCGTATTTAAGAGTCTGTCTAATTTTTGAGCCGGTTTCGGGATGATTTTTTTTTTTGCTTCTTACAAATTCGAGCTGGTCTAGTGCACATAATTAATAATAATTTCCTAATTATAATTTAAAAGATCCACATTTTTCGAAAACGACATAATCTCAAGAACATATTTTTTAATCAAATTCCTTTCTATTTTTTTAACCACTTTTTTCAAAATAATACGAAGAATTTTAATGCACTTTTTCCAAATACCAAACACAAATCCAATGCAAAAACAAAATTAAAAACACAAAATACATTTTTATGAAACGAAGCGTTTATTTTAAAACCATTAAAATGATTGCAGTATACATAATACATATATTATATATTTATTATAACGCTTCTTTATTTTCTGCCACCACCATAGTTGGAATTGTTGGGATTGCCTTGGTTGGAGTGATTGTTGAGATCACTTCTAGTTCCCGATCCCTGATAACCGGCGGAATGTCCTGGTCCGCTGGGTGCGTGGGTTGGATTGCACTGATTTGTGCGGTTTGCACTTCCTGATCTGTCCATGTTTTAAGTTTTAAGATTCTGCTCAAACTGAAGTGATCTAAATGATGAAGTTGTCTTATATGGAAAAAGTTTGTGCTTGATATGAAGTCATTTTGCTCGTAAGCATGGTAGTATGCAATTGCACTCAAGGGACGATTTGCATGAAAGCTTTTTTCTTTTGAGTACATACTTGCTTTAAGGGGGTTTCTACTATAAAAATTATTTAAAATAATTCTGTGAGACTAAATCAGTTGGTAGTATTCGAGATTTTCAATGATGCCACCACACAATCTATATATAAATTCTTGAACGATATTGTTTCCCCCTTTTTACCAGCGAACTTTTTAACCGAATATCGATTTATTTTTTTCATATGAAAGGTCCTGTGATGTATAATGCAGGAAAAAAAAATTTTCCTCATAAGTTACCATTAAGGCATTTAAAAAGAGGATCAAAGTTTCCCATAAAAATAAAACAACAACAGCCACCTATAGTGTTATGCTGAGTTGTTAAGAAATGTTTCTCGATACTCTTGGATTTTCTTTGATATTTTAGATGTTTCGTAATATTTTTGAACTTTTACCGATGCCTTAGACGTTTTCCGATACCTTTGCCGGTGTTTTAGATACTTTTAGACTTTTACTGATATTTTGGATGTGTTTCGATATTTTTGAACCCTTACCGATATTTTGGATGTTTCTCGATAATTTCGGGCTCATACTGATATTTTAGATGTTCTTCGATACTTTTGAACTTTTACCGATATTTCAGGTGTTTTTTCGATACTTTCGGATTCTTACCTATATATTCGATTTTTTTCGATATTTTTAAAATTTAACAGATCTTTAGATGTTTTTCTATAGTTTTGATCTCTTACCGATACATTAGATGTTTTCGATACTTTTGGACTTTTACCTATATCTTGAATGATTTTGATACTTTTACCAATATTTTAGTTGTTTTGCGATACTTTTAGAATTTTACCGATATTTTGAATGTTTGTCGATACTTTCGGACTCATACTGATATTTTAGATGTATTTTGATAAGTACTTTTGGACTTTTACCTATATTTTTCGTGTTTTTTGAAACGTTCGGACTAATACCGATATTTTCGATTCTTTTTCGATATTTTTGAACTTTTACCTATATTTTGGATGTTTTTCTATGCTTTATCGATATTTTGGATGTTCTTCGATACTTTTGGACTTTTACCGATTTTTATATTTGCTTTGATACTTTTGGGTTTTTACTGATATTTTGGATGTTTCTAAAATATTAGTGTAAGGGAAGCTCATACTGATATATTAGATGTTCTTCGATACTTTTGGGCTTTTACTGATATTTTAGATGTTTTTCTATTCTTTCGGACTTTTACCGATACATTAGATATTTTCGATACTTTTGGACTTTTACCGATATTTCAGATGTTTTTCGATACTTTTACATATATTTTAGAAGTTTACAATGCTTTTGAGCTTTTACCGATATTTTAGATGTTTTTTGATACTTTTGGATTTTTACCGATATTTTAGATGTTTTTTAATACTTTTGGACTTTTACCAATTTTTAGATTTGCTTTGATACTTTTGGGTTTTTACCGATATTTTGGTAACTCATACTGATATTTTAGATGTTGTTCGATACTTTTGGACTTTTACCGATATTTTAGATGTTTATCTATACTTTCGGACTTTTACCGATACTTTGGATGATTTCGATACTTTTGGACTTTTGTCGATATTTCAGATGTTTTTCGATACTATTGGACTTTTTAACGATATTTTGAATGCTTTTCGATACTTTCGGACTCTTACCGATATTTTTGAGTTTTTACCGATATTTTAGAGATTTTTCACTACTTTTTGACTTTTAAAGATATTTTGAACATTTTTCAATTCTTTTGGACTGCAGTTCTGAAATAGTGTCGTAAAATTTTTTTCACACTGTCGCAGAGTGCCTTTGCCTGTTACTATGTACTTAGATGATTTTCGGTTTGTTTCAATGATGGATTAGTGACATTTTTGCAGAGAGGTACGCTATGAAAACGCTCTGAGACGGCCGATCTGCAACACCGGTTCTTATGAAACTTGGTGTAGAGGTAGACATGAAATTTGGAATGAAAATAGGCTGAATTTCAAGTAGGAATATTAAATGGACAAAATTTGGCCATACTATTGTAGTTTAAAATAATCCACCAATATTATGAAATTTTAAGAAATTGTTAAGATACTGATGTAAGATTGGTAGAAATCTTATCGATAGTAGTTCTTTTGAAATTATCTTTCAAAATTTTTATAATATGGCAACGTAATTTTTGTTTTGCTATAAGCTTTTTGTGAGCATTAGTAGACAACAGCTTTTCTAATCAATAGTATGTTACGCCAACAACTTACATATGTAAGATATAACTTGGTGAATCCCCGTTTATTTCTTTGCTTTGGCGTGCAATGAGAGAATAACACGTAGGTACACCACATTGTAGATATGAATGTAAAATGCTATCGATAATGTTAGAAGACTTGACTTGTTACATATGTACATACATATGTGTGTATTTTTACATACAACTTTGAAATCGAATGAATAAAATATCAAAATACATTAAAATTTTTTTTTTTTGACTTTTTAAAATATTTTTTTTAAAAGAGCGTACTCGTTTAGAAACGATCATGTCGCACATTGTGGGCCGTGCCATCCTTCCAAAAAAATATTTCATGCCTCTGAAACTTTATAGATAGATGAAAATTGATACTTACGTGTAAAAGCAATCGTGGCATATAATATTCATGGAAAACATGGGCGTTGCCACTCCCCCCAAAGACAAAACACGCCATAGTTTTGAAACTAATTGACGCAGATGGATGAAATTTGGGGCACAGATAATTTCCATCCAATTTCCATGAAAACCTCTCCTAAAATTTTTAGCTAGCCGATATCGAGTTGAAATTTTGTATATGTGCTTTAATTCTTTATGCGAAAGTTTGGTTCAGAGATGAATAAAATCGGACAAAATCTACTTACACCTCCCGTACAAATGCGTCTTTTTTTTTTGTAAAAGAAAATTGAAAAAAATTGGTTGTAATGAAGATATCAACTTGAAAATTTGTATTTATCATTTCAGTGCTAACTGAATACTACTCTCAAAAAATGGGAGTGATTAAAAGAGATAACATACATTTTTTTTTTTTTCATGATTTCAGTACAAATGTTCATTATAAAACTTCAGTCATTGTAAAAAAAGTAGCCTTTGGGCAAAAAATGGGCAAGATTTTATTTTGTAAATCTATTCTATGAGTATGAGTGCTCATACTGTATGCTTTTTGCCAAAAAACAAACGCGCACAACTTTAATTTGATCGCTCAAAGTTTTGTTATCGATGCAAGCTTGAAAATTTGTTTTTGCATGCTGTTCAATAGTGCGTGTTTGATAGCTGTTATCATGCCGATGACATTTATTTTATTCTTTTTTATGCTTATTTTCGTAACAATTGGAGTATTTTCTAACAAATTACAAAATATGATCAATTTTGAAGCACATTGTTTTTTTTTTATTTTGACATCCTAGATTGGCAAAATCTCACACTGTGCGGTGTAGGGGTCTGGTTACATAGGGCCATACAACAATACTAAATGAATCACTGGGCGTTGCCCCGACAAGCAATATCTCAAATTAATTCAGCTTTTACCAGCAAAATATCTAGTGGAAACATAATATTTTCTCTAATAAAAATAGTCGTAATGAATACTTTCGTGCCTATTAAAATTTTAAGAAGAAATATACAAATACTGAGTAAAATATGTTTATTGAACGTATTTAAAACGATTATGCATCTTTTATTTTTTTTCAGGCCGAATTCATTTCCTCTAATGTTAAGTCTTAACACGTTAAGTGCCATGTGCACCGCTAGCGGTACCCACTTTTCTTGCATCACCATGGCACCATACAAATTCAGTTTATGGGCAATTGAATGTAAAAAATTTCAAATTTGACTTTTAAATGGAATAATTCATTACTGTCTAACGGTGACTAAATGTTACAAAAGGTAACTGTCGTTATTAAAGCATTGGCCAATGATACAAGAGCTCTGAAGTGGTCGTCGAAATCGCTTAACCGTCACATTCAATTTAGAAAGTTTCATTAAACTTTCTAAAAACTTTACTATTTAGCTAATTTTCTACGTGATTAGAAGCTTGTAACGTTACTCACCGTTGTGCACCTTAACTGCAAAAACATTTTGCCGTCACGTTTTGATCAATTCGGCTCTAACTTTGCTTACCTGCCCTTGGATCACAATAATTGAAAATAAACTTTAAAAAGTACAACTGGTTTATATTCCTGAATATTTGTACCAAATGTTTTCACGGGGTTATCGTGAATCAATATTCCCGGGTAATTTTACTCAGACTGCCGTGCATTCTCTATTGCAGTCTGAGAAAAATTCCCCGGGAATATTGATTCACTATAACCTCCAATATTGATTATTGAAATTTTGTAAAGTCGTCAGTCCCAATCATTTTTAAGATTTTGATTGTACAAATAAGTATCGATTAATCGATGCATTAAACCACACTGCTCTACACGGCCCGACAAAAAATTTATTTCGACGAAAGTCTTTGACACCTGCAAACAATACCGTGAGCGGAAAAAACATAAGGTAAGTGTACCGAATTACGGGCTAGTACCTAATTCCGTACGTTTTTGAGTTTTGTTGAAAAATAAGAAAACTAAGGTTTCGAATAATTTTAAAGCAAATCATGTAAGTATTTTTAATTAAAATTTGTAAAAATTGCCATAAAAAACGGATTCCAATAAGTTTAAGACAAAACGAATAATATTTTACCAAAAAACGGCGAAATACGTGCCAATCACGTATTTCGGAAAAATAAGAGACATTTTGTTTTCGAAATTTAATTATTAATCGGTGTTAAATTAACTAAGTATTCATTTGTCATGAAATAAGTAAGCGTTTGCGAATGTAGTGACATAATTACGGCTTAACATTTTCTCTTTGAAAACCCTAAATAATTGCGAATAATTTGAACAATTTTACAAAAATTCTTATGTATTATTTGTGTTAAAGGGTTACATATAATCGAAGTTTATGAAGTAAATTACAGCTTTCAAATATAAATTTGTGAAATTATTAATTGATATTGATCTAAAGAAACGATTTCTAATAACTTTAAGACAAAACGAGTAATATTTTACCAAAAAACGGCGATTTTTTTTATGACGCAATTAGGTGCATAAATTTGTGTGAGTAAACGTAATTCCGTTCCGGCCGTTATGAGCTATTTAATTTTTTTAACCCATTCTGTCGCCACGCCCCACACCCAAAAAAATTGCTGCGGTAGTTTTAACAACGTTTTGTTGTGGATTTTACAATTCTCTGTGGATTTGCTAATTTAAAAGTTAATATAATCGAATTTACAATTAATTGTTAATTTTACAGCAAATGCAATAATTTCTACCAGAAATTTGTTAAAATTATCGATATAAACTTTTTTTTGTTGTGAAATCTACAGCAAATATTTTATTTTTCACAGCTAATTTTTCAAATGTACAACAAAATTGTAATATTAACTGCAAAAGATATGGGATGAAAAATGAAAGTAAATGCTGTAAAACATACAGCATTTTGCTACACTTTTACAACAGATTTTTTTGGGTGCACTTACGATTTTTTCTGACTTTTACTCCAGAATATTTGTTAAATATCCCGCTATCTTGCCGTATGTGTCGCTAAGGTGTGCTCGATCGCATATCGCCAAAAATCGCGTTATTCGTTTTTAACTCGGCAGGGGGCGCTTTAATTAAAAAACATTTTAACCAAAGTCGATTTCTTTTTATCAAGGAATTTCCTTGGATTTTTTTCAGAATTTTAAGACCTGTTATGCGGCCATTATGAGCGATTTAAACTGCAAAATAAAAATTTCTAAAAATTCGATTTTATTTTTTCACAAAAATCGGCCTCTAGTTCACAAACTGTTAGCTGTAGAAACAAGATCTGCAGAAACAAAATATAGCAAATTGTATGTTCTAGAGTTTTTGGAATATAACTGTGCACATTTTTTACGGTTTTTAGGGTATACACTCTCTCATATTCAAAAAAAGGCGTTTTTGACAAAAATTTAAAAATATCGGAACTCTCTTTTTGGTCTTGAAAAATGCGCCGTTTATCACGCTTTGACGTAATGTAGTACACATAAAAAAGTTTTCAGTTTTGGATGCAAAATATACTGTGAAACAAAAATACCCAAAATCACACCTTTACAAAAAATACAAAGTATGTAAGAGTTATCATATCTCGAGCAATTTTAATCCGATTTCCATTCTGAAGACCATGTTTGAAAGCCCTTAATTTTTCCATTAGTTTCTTATCAAAATTTTGGGTAAATTTTAAAACAAAAACATAAAAAGGTCGCTTTTTCAAGAAATACAATTATTTTTAACGAATTTCGGCCTCTAGCGGAAAACCGTTTACTTTTAGAATAAAGATTTGAGAGCAAAACTATTGGAAAACATATTTCCTACATTTATTGAGGTCTAAAATGTTTGTGTGTGTCTTGTATATTGATTTATGGGAAAAAAAACTGTTTTTTGAATCAATAATTTTAGCTTCTTCCGGGACTTCCATAGGGCAAACTTCACTGCAGAGCAATAAGAGAAGAACAAAAAATGTAGAAAATTAATCCCTCTCAAAGATTTGTGATAAATTACTACCAATAATTTCTTTGTTTTTGAGGTAAATAAAAAACTATGAAAAAACAATGACTTTTGTCGTTTAGACCTTCATTCAAGCCACGGGCGAGCGATCTTTTCGGAAGTTTTGACCAAAACTAAGTATGCAGTCTTTGTTATAAGGCCTGCTCGTAAAATAATCTTTGATGCAACCTGCAATTTTTCCATTATTTCGCAAAAGTGCTGCACCCTAATGCCCACCAACCATATAGCCCAAAATTTGATATCTGATATATAGTTGGTAGCATCTAGTTACTAAATAGTTGAAAATGGGCATGATGAATCAGAGTGCTCAAAACGGCCCAATTCACAAATTTTGTCGTAATAAAATCAGTTTTTAAGAAAATTGTCAGCCATTTAGGAACAGCCAATTTGTTTTCGAAAAATTTGATTCCGTATTTAGGATCAGCGAATTCAAAAACCTCCTAAGCCACAGTTTTTTCTTGAAATAAATATTATTGAAGTGAAATTTCTTTTGCCGCATTAGGTGTAAAATTTAAATTTTTGCGATCCAATTTTGCGACACTTTTCGTTACATTCCATTATGTCTCGCACACCATAGAAGCTATTTTGACGAAATTTTGTAGGTAGGTGCAGAACGTAAATTCCATTAATTGGTATAAAGTAAAAATTTAAGTTTTATTTTAAAACCAAAATGTATTTATATAGAACAATGCCAAAAAAGTATTAATTTTAAACTATTTCAGAATAAATTTCATACTTTTTTGGAATGAATTTCAAATTTTTTCAGAAAAAAATCGGGATTTAATACCAAAAAAGTTTAAAGTCAATACAAAAAGAAATCAAAACTAAGCAAAGTAAACTATCATTTTTTAGTATGTAGCTTTCTGGTACACCCGAAGGCTTTGGAGTCAAAACAATATATATCTTAGTATACTTGAGGGAAAATTGTTAACTTTTCCAAACCAAGACGCTGATATAATTTCAAGACCAAGATCAAGACTGCTATGGTCTTGGTCGCGATGATTATTAAGGCCAAGACTGTTTTTCAGTCTTGTTAATTTATAGTTAATAGGTGTGTCACGCCCCTTTAATGAATGAAATCAACTCTCAATTCAAAATTTGGCATCTTAAAAACCCAACTGCTTTGTAAAAATAAGGTTTGGGAATGTTTATTACTCAACAATCTTTAGAAATTTTTTCAAGACCAAGACCGCTATGATCTTGGTCTTGGCTTGCTTATCACTTATAAGGAAATGTTTTTTTTTCTATCCTGTAGGTAAAGTAGCAGATTTTGGTAATTTAGCATTAATGTCACTGCGACTAAGACGCAGATATCCACCATCTCCCCATTCAGTTCCAAAAGAATTTTGAATAATCCAAGATGTTTCATCATATCCAATAACGATCATATAGTGCGATCCTCGACTGGTCGGTGGCTGTACAAAGAGTCCACTTGAGTAGTGCATAAATTCAAAAGATGTTGGATTGAATTCAATCACAACTGGATATCTATTAGAGATTAGCCTTCTTAATGTTTCATCATCACCATCTGTAATTTGGTCGGAGTATTTTAAGAGATTAATGCCATTGATTGTTGGTTTGGCTATGCATGCTTGAGGTTTCGAGGATGCATTGTTATTTGGATATTCCCTGCTCGTTTGCAAATCCATATTATATTTTGTCAAATAATCAAAAGCTGCTTGTGGTACCTGATTAATGCAACCTTTACTAATACCGGCACAATCGATGAGTTGCTGTGCAGAAAGTGGGTTGGGATACACCGCTCCATATTGCATTGCATCCCACAGTTCAATTGCTCCTTTAGCGGCATAGGCCCAACCGGAATTACAGCTCACACCCTGATTTTCAACGTTTGGCTTAACACCAACATTGACACGAGGATCAAATGCGTTTGATATAGGTCCACTTGTGGGTAGTGTTGGTAATGGTGTTGCATTTGAGATGGTTGGTTGCGTGGTTGGTGGAAACAGCTCATTAAAAGTATCCAAACGCATATCTGTAAATTGATTTACCCACAGCCAATACCCATACCGTCCTGTGTATGCTAAGTTATTGTGATTATTAATCAAATCTGAGTTGAAGGCATAGTAATAGCGAGCGTTTGATTCCTCAGCAGCGGATGCATATTTTTTGTTGAATTCTGCCTGGAATTGAAGTTATAATACATAATTAGCTTAAACTTTAATTTCATGATTCTTTGAAAGCCTTAGTTCAAAGGCGCCAGAAAATTTAATTTTTTTTACTTGGGGCATTGCACGTAAAGCGAACAAGTAAAAAAATATGTGTTTCCGATTTTATTAAAATTTGATTCTATTATACATATGAGCCGTTCAAAATGACAATGGTGCAACTCCAAATATTAATTGGCTGATATTTTGTTAGAGATGAATAAAATTGATTTTTGTTTTCACGAAAAATTTACTTGATGATATGGAATAGTTAAAAATATTATATAGGCCAAATAACCGATCATTATGGCACATAATTTATATGACATTACTTTTGCCTCGTTTTGGAGTTGCACCATTGTCATTTTGAACGGCCAATATGTTCTCGATCCACAACGAGGTTGAAGGTTTTAGAAATTGGAATAGTCGGTATGTGTTACTTTGGAATCCATTATCCAGTTTTAATAAATTACAATTAAATTAATAAAGCAGTTGAATTTAAGATAAATTAAATGAGCTTTTTATATAAAAATGTATGCTAAATTAAGTGAGCTTTAAAAATACATTTTTGGAATTTACAAAAAATTTGTTTTTTTTTTGAAAAAAAGATGGGCCTTGATTTTTGAAAATTGATTCTAACAAAGTTAGTCTCCTTTATTTTTTTTTTTTAAATAGCTCATAGGGAATATATAATTCTTGCCAATTTTCGAAGTCGTTTAGGAGCTAGATCAGTTACAATCATTTTGTCAGTACGATTTGAAACTGTGCCTGGTCTAGTTCCTAAACGACTTCCACGCCCGCTTTGAAATTTGGCAAGAATTATCTATTCACTATTAGCTATTTTTAGAAAAAAAAAAAAAATTAAAAAGGACAAGCTTTGTTACAATCAATTTTCAAAAATTAAGGTCCACCTCTTTCCAAAAAACCAAAATTTTTGTAAAATCCAAAAATGTATTTTAAAAGCTCATTCAATTTTATTTAAATTCGAATGCTATATCTATATATAAATAGGCAAACGAAATCGGTTCAGTCCCTGTTTCTATACCTAAATCTCAACCGATTTGCTAGATTTTTTTTGTTGGAAAGGTTGTGAGGAGTAGCAGTGCATAGGACTATATTTTTTTTTAAGTGGGCGGTGCCACGCCCCTAAATGAAAAAAAGCTCTCACGGCTAAACCGCTACATCGATTTTAACGAAATTTAGTATGGAGATAGGGTTAGTACTAAGGAACGATAATATGACCATTATGTTTTTCAGTGGGCGCACAGTGTTTCACGTAGAACAAGCTAGCTGGACAAAATTATTTTTTGATATTTTTGGGTAGTGTTAGCCTTATTACGACATATTATGAATATTTTGATTTAGAGGGTGTTCCAAAATTTCCGGAACGCTCAAGTGTTTTTAATGCTGCACGTTAAATAAAAAAAAAAAAAAACACGTGTCCAATATTTTTAAGAGGACAGTGCAACGATACCAATTTTGACCCTCTACACCTCTCCTACCGCGGTTTTCTTATTCGGCATAGATCACCATCATAACCAGAAATTGCTCATTGGGGGGTTTTCATACAGATTAATTTTATTTTATTTCAATATTTTCAATTCATATATAAAGGAAAAAGATATATAGGAAAAAGATCTTAATAGAGAGGGTTTGAACCCGCAAAAATTGGTACCGTTGAATAGCTATTTAAAAAAAATTAAACAAAAAACCAAAAAAGAAATAAAACAGAATTTTTTTATGTTGGAAAAAGTATAAAAACCAACATTTTTTGTTTCTTTTTTTGCAAATGTTCAATTACTACTCGCAATACGATACAAATGCATTAGTAATGTAATTAGTGCTAACATATCAAACTATGAAACGGTTTCAGCTTACTTCAACTTTAAATTGCCTAATCAGTTTCATCGTCCATTTCATTCGATGAATCTGATACAATATAATCTTCCTCAGGTTCTGGCAAGATATTTGGATATTTGTGGAACTATTGTATGAGGGATAGTTATTTTTAAGACCTCTGCACACAATTTATCTTGTTTTTTTTTTTGGTATTTCTCTTAAAGAGTTTATAAACGGATCAGAAGTTAAGAGTAGCATATTTAATAAATCCCTATTCGTGGCTATGCGCGACCACTTTCTTGTATTCTGTTCACGGAACCTGCGGCAATCCTTGTTCCGCGCTTCCTGGGCTTCTTCTGAAAGCTGCCCTATTGGAACGATTGCGGTTTTGATTACTTCCGTACTGTGTATTAATATCTTGTGCACGGTAGCAGGCATATAATACCACGAATAATGGTGTAAATAAAGACTTTTTGTTTCAACGCAACGCTTTTCGAATGCAATTAGATTGATGTCGTAACCAGAGCACAATAACAGGCGTTAAAAACAAAGCAAAAAATTCGAATATAAATTAAAATAAAAAAATGATTAAATGTATTCTGGAAAAAATTAAAATAAAATAGATGAACTCTAATGTGCAAGTTAAAACTAATATATTCATCAAAGGAATAGGTGCAGCTAACATATATCCAAAATCTAGACTGGGTACACGCGGGTACATGCAATTCCAGCTCCTTTAAAGTTGAAAAATAATAAAACTACGAGTTATTTTTTTAAGTGTTTTCGAAACATCCTGAGGAAAGGAATGACAAAAATCTTATTGAAACACAAAACTCTAACCTTCATTTATAAAATCTATCACTAGAAATGTCATAAAATTACGACCTTTTTAAGACAAAGCAAAAAATTCGAATATAAATTTAAAAAAAAAAATTAAAGGTATTCTGAAAAAAATTAAAATAAAATAGATGAACACCAGTGCGCAGGTTAAAACTAATATATTCATCAAAATAAAGACTGGGTACAATGCAATTTCGTCTCCTTTAAAGTTGGAAAACGAAAAAAAAAATATAACTTTTTTGTCTGTTTTCGAAGCTTTCTTACACATAACCCAAAGGAGGAAATGAAAAAACTCTAACTAAAACATAAAATACGTTCTTTTTGCTATAAAATTCATCACTAAAATTATCATAAAATATTGATTTTGCCACAATAAAATCAAGTTGCTTTATTGCTTAATGAAAAGAATAAATATTTGAAATTGAACTTACAATCATAAGTTGACTTCTGCACTCAGTTGTTTGTCACCATCAAATATTTACGCAAAAAAAAGTAGATATATTATGTATTTGGGGTATTGTTGACATTACCTCATTACTAATATTTAGATATCTGTTAATGAATTTTGTCCACCTAGCTTGTTCTACGTAAAACACTGTGGGGCGGTACCACGCCCCTAAATGAAAAAACACTCTCACAGCTAAACCGCTGCATCAGTTTCAACGAAATTTGGTATGGAGATAGGATTGGCACTAAGGAACGATAGCATGACCATTATGTTTTCAGTGGACAGTGCCACGCTCCTAAATGGAAAAAACGCTCTCACGGCGAAAATACTGCATACGATTTTTATGAAATTTGGTATAGATATAGAGTTAGCACTATAGCATGATTGATTTTTATCAATTTTGGTGTAGAAAGATATCAAAAACTGTTTACTCTTTAGTAGAAGTTACATGCCTCTAAATGGAAAGTACGATATTGAAACTTAGCTGCTGCACCGATGCAGATAACCCGAACCCTAAGGAAGAATATTAAAAGCTTTTTGTGTTTTATCGACCGAGGAAGGGTATACAAACTTTTTCCTTTATTTTATGGCCAAATCGAAATGGTCGAATTTCGGCCACAAGGCGAACTCTAGTTTATTTAATTGTGAAGATCAAAAAATTTTGATTTCCAACCCTTACCATCTTCGAATTTCCTGAAAGTTGATACAGATGTTGAGTATCATCAAACTAATGCTCGTGCAAACTTTTAGATTCCAAACCGAAGTGGTTCTCAAAATACAGAGTCATAAAATTCAAAAAAAGGTATCAAAAAATTGTTAAAGTGACTATCATGAAAAGGCTGTAACTTGGCAACCAATTAACATATTGTTTAAAAAAGAAAAACCACATCAAGGGCAGTTGTATAGGCTTCCAAATGTTTAAAAAAATTTGTATTTTTGTTAAGGTCAAAGATCATATTTTCTGCAACAAAAAGTTCTAAATCGAATATCTCAAAAAACGAAATATTAAAATTTAAAAAAAAAAATATATATATATCAAAGACCAATCTTTAGTCTACACTTACTATAAATTTGGTGCTGAAGCTCTTGCTGGTTTTGGAATTATAAATAATATAAGAAAAAAATATTGAAAAAACAATATTTATTTGAAGATTTCTTCAAAATAGACACAAAAGCTTGACAAGTGCAAGATCTGAACAAAATACTAGGTGAATTCGATGGAGAGGGCGTGGTACCTCCCATACACTCGAAGTTTTCAAAATACTGTAATGCAAACGTTATTTGAGGTAATGTGACAAAATTTCGCTCAGATACTAGAAAAAGTAAGTAGAGGCTCTGTTGAAAACTAGGCAAACTCAGACAAGAGGGCGTGGCACCTCCTTTACAAGCAATATTTTCAAAATGCTGTAGTGAAAGCTTTGTTTGAGATAATGCATCCAAATTTTATATATTTATATACTTAGAATAGCTAACGCAAGCTCTGAGCAAAAACTACTTGAGTGAAGAAGACATGGCAAATCCTATGCGAGCACAATTTTTGAAAGGCTTCAGTGTAGGGTATTTAATGTTACTTTTTTTTAAGAAAATTTGACATAAACCCAAGTGTCATAAAACTGATTAATGTATTCTCAAAAGAAAAATATTTTTTTTAGGTTAATATCACCTTTTCAGAAAAAATTTTTGTTTGGAATTTTTGTATGAAGTTCGTACCACATAGGTGGGAATGGCTTGTCGCCGGTTTGTTCGATTTTCCAAGTAGAATCTTTGATTCTTATTGAACGCACCTTGTATTGGGCCCAAACTGCGTCGCTAATAGCCACACTTTGTATGTAATTTACTTCACATAGAATAACTAGTGTCAGTACCAAGAATATCCTTTGTAATTTATGCATTTTTGTCAGAAACTTTTTCTTATTGCAACGAATTCAAGAATGTACTAACTGATAATGCCACCTTCAACTTTTATTTATACACTACAAGATTTGTATGTTATTTGTTGTTTTTCTTGATTTTTTTATCATAATATTCCACAATAAATACTAGGTGTGTGCATAAGAGCCAAAGATAATATATTTTACATTGAATTTGTTTTTCTTTTCTCTTGAATTCTTTTGGGACTTTATGTCAACAAGTGCAAATACAGTCATAGGCATAACTATTTTGACAAAAAAAAATCTAAAAATGCATTTTACAGCATTTTGAAAACTTTTGCTTATTTGGAGGTGCCACGCACTGTTGTCCGAGTTCACCTAGTTTTTGTTCAGAGCTACTATTTAATGTTTTTAGTATTTGAGTGAAATTTGAACATATTATCTCAAACAACGCTTTCAGTATAACATTTTGAAACTTTTGCTTGTATGGGAGGTGCCACGCCCAGCGCTTGTTTTTACTATACTTACGAGTATGTATGTATTTTATTTCCGTTATAGCAAATAATGCTCTTTTGTATGGGCGGTAGGCGTCTCCATTATCCGATTGTATACAAAAATACTAAGCGAAATGTAAATATGTTCGGTGGCATAAGTATTTTGACAAAAATTGTGATTCGAACTTTCAATTTTATTTCGATTTCTTGGAGTGTGCTGAGCTTAAAGAGGAAAACAAACTAGTAAGGGCGTAACTTAAATACCCTATACTGCAGTATTTTGGAAATTTTGATTATATGGGAGGTGCCACGGCCTCTTGTCCGAGTTCACCCAGTTTTTGCTCAGAGTATGCATTTATAGTTTTTAGTGCCTGAATGAAATTTGGTTGGATTATCTCAAAATACGTTTTCAGTATAGCGTTTTAAAGCTTTTGATTATATATTAGGTGCCACGCCCTCTTGTCCGAGTTCGTCTAGTTTTATCTTAGAGCGTGCATTTATAGTCTTAAGTATTTGAGTGAAATTTTGTTGGATAATCTAAAAAAACGCTGAAAGCTTTTACTTATATGGGGGGTGCCACGCCCCCTTGTCCGATTTCACCCAATTTTTGTGGAGAGCTTTCATTCATGATTCTTAGTCAAATTTGGTTTGAATATCTCAAAAAACGCTTTCAGTATAGCATTTTGAAGCTTTTGCTTAAATAGGTGCCACGCCCTCTTGTCCGAATGCGCTCAGTTTTTTCTCAGAGCTTGCGCTTGCAATTCGTAGTATTTATGTGTGTTTTGTTTGCATTGCCGTGAAAAACACTCCTAAATTGCATTTTGAATATATTTTTGTATGGGCGGTAGGCGTGTCCGTTGACCGATTTCGCGCATTTTCACGGAGGCAGCGTACCAAATTTCATTAAATTATCTTGCTCAGCCAGCCAGCCAGTCAGCCAGACAGACGGAAATGGCTATATCGACTCAGGAGGTGACGCTGATCCAGAATATAAATATATACTTTTCTATATCTGCCACGCCTCCTTCTCTGCGTTACAAACGGAAGGACAAACTGAATATTCCCTGGGTGTAGGGTATAAAAATTATGTTCTCAAAAAAAACCCATTTGATACCCACAAATCTTTCAATTTTCATCCGATTTAAGTTTGGAGGGGCTCAAAATTTATGTAATAAAATAGGCTTTCGATACAGTTATAAAACAAGCATCTTTTCAAATGTTTAGTTCAAAAAAATTTAGTGAGAGTGAGGCGAAATTTCCAAAATTTAAATTTTCGACCACTATAACTTAAATATTTTTTCAGAGATCTGAACAAATACATAATACACTGTTAGAAACATAATTAATTTGTCTTTAAAACGAAATATTTTAAGTTCAAAATGGATTAGCTCGCTGCTATGATTTCAGTACCAAGACCACAGCACAATATAGGGGGGGTGGGTCTATGAAAATATGATAGAGTGTGACATGAGAGAGGAAGGCCTATTGTTTTTGGTAAAATTATTTTTGAATAAAATTTCTTGCAATGTCGCACCACTATAATTGAAGCAAATCGTAAGCAAATATAGCAGAACTTACTGGTATTTTTTCCTTTGCCAACTTTTTACCTTTCTCTGTACTTTTTGAAGTTAAAACCGTATATTTTACTTTCGTATCATTACTTTTTCATTAGAATTTAGTTAAATAATTGAATTACTGGAACAAACCGTAATTTTTGAAGGGATTATAATCACTTTTTGCTGTATGAAGATCATTTTCTGTGGTAAATTTTTGCTCAATGTGTCTGAGGTGATCGGATATACATCAAAAGGCAGTATTACAAACACCAAGAACTAAAAAACTATTTTGTATTTCGCTTAAAATTTTGATAAAATGCTTACAACAAATGGATAAACAGGAGAAAAGCAAGTCCAGAAACAAAAATTAATTTTATTTTTACTAAATGGAACTTTGTCTTTGTCCAAGTAAAAAACTATCCAGCACCTTGAAGTAAAGGGCGTTTCACTGAGAGACCTTATTCAACTATTAAAATCGTTTGAAAACTTGAAATCAATTCTAAAAAAGGGAAGAATTTTAAAAAGAAAATTGTGCACATTGTAAATACGAATAGAAGTTAAGGAGTTCTCTTGAAAATTGTTTTTATTTTTGGAACAAAATTTTGAAGAATAAGATGACTTTATTGAAACATTACAATACTTTAAGTGGAATAAAATTTACGCCTCAGACATTATCAAATGTAGAATGATCATTCTTTACCTACAACAGAGATCTCTAAGATTATTGGCAATCATTTGTTATGAAAACATAAAAAAACATAACATATTTCATTAAACTTTTTAAAGAAATAATTTCGTTGAAAAGATATATTTATTATCCATATTTCATGCGTTTTTCATCCATATTTCCATACATATTTTGAGAGGTTTTCATACATATTTAAATAAGCTCTAATGATAACATTAATACAGCCATCAATATGAGAAAAAGTTTTCTTTTTTCTATTCTGTAGGTAAAGTAGCAGATTTTGGTAATTTAGCATTAACATCATTGCGACTGAGACGCATATATCCATTTTCTCCCCAATTAACTCCAAAAGAATTTTGAATAATCCAAGATGTTTCATCATATCCAATAACGATCATATAATGTGATCCTTTATTAGTCGATGGCTGTGTAAACAGTCCATGTGAGTAGTGCATAAATTCAAAAGATGTTGGATTAAATTCAGTCACAACTGGAAATCTGTTAGAGATTAATTGTCTCAATTTTGCATCATCACCATCTGTAATTTGGTTGGAGTATTTATAGAGATACAAGCCATCGACTGTTGTTTTGGCTCTGCATACTAGAGGTGTGGAGGATGCATTGTTATTAAAATAATCCCTTTCGGCTACCAAATTGATATTATACAATGTCAAATAATCGAAAGCTGCTTGTGGAACTTGATTGATGCAAGCACTAGCGACACCGGCACAATCTATAAGTTGCTGTGCAGAAAGTAGATCGGGAATGGCTGCTACAAACTGCATTGCATCCCACAGTTCAATTGCTCCTTTAGCGGCATACGCCCAACCGGAATTACAGCTCACACCTTGATCTTCAACATTTGGAGTAACCCCAACATTGACTTGAGGTCTAAAGGTGTTTAGTGTAGGTACATTTGGAAGTGTTGGTAATGGTGATGCATTCGTGATGGTTGGTTGTGTGGTTTGCGGAAACAGCGCATTAAAAGTAATCAAACGCATATCAGTAAATTGATTTGCCTTAAGCCAATACGCATACCGTCCTGAGTTTGCATAGGTATTGTGATTATTGATCAAATTTGTATTGTAGGCAAAGTAGTAACGAGCGTTTGATTCATCAGTAGTGGTGGCGTATTTTTTTCCAAAGTCTTTCTGGAATAAGATTTATAATACATAATTACTTAGCTTGAACTTTTCCTTCAAAAATATAACACATTGGCTGATGAGTCCCGCGTCTTACACACAGATGGCCCCAGAAATACAAAATTTATATTGTTAGTACTAACATTCAAAAGGAGCTGATAACTTGATGATTATGTGACGTTTCTTTCAAAAGTTACAGTGGCTTCATTGAAACAACTATATTTATATTCAAAACAATGGAAAAAAAACGAAAACCTAGTAAACCCGTAAAAACGGTAAAATTTCGTATTGATTTTGACATCATTTACGAGTTTACGAGGTTTCAGAGGCTTCTACACGTTTTCAGGAATCCCCTCATTGGTTTTTGATTGGATAAAATTTCGTTGAAACAAAAGCTTGGCATCAGATTCGGATTCTGCACCAGAAAATTTGACAATTGAGGAGTGGCCGTACCAAAGGGCCTAAGTACCATTTCGAGGCAAAAGTAGTGTCATTGTATGAGACATTTCGTTAAAAGTTAATAAATTATTTTCTGTTTTCACTAAAAATTTACTTGATAGTGTGACATTCATGACATTATGTTGGAAAAATTATAACAGTCAAATAACCGACTATAAAGCACATAAATGGTATGATATTACTTTTGCCTCGAAATGGTATTTAGGCCCTTTGGTACGGCCACTCCTCAACACTCCTAACAAGTTCACAAAATAGTTTTAGAAGACCTTAAAGTGAAATTGTTTAAGAAACCTAACACCTTAAACTTACCACCATCAAAAGGTGGTATGACAATGTTGATGAATAAAATCGAATTCGACCAAAAAAGTTGTGTTTTTTTCATTAGACCCGGAAATTATCAGGCGATGTGTTATGTATATGAATGAGTCTTTGAAAGTTGGAGTATTTTTTTTTAAATATCAACTACTTTTTCAGCGATAAGTCAATCAGAGCGAGGCGCATCTTTAACATCAAAATTGCCAGAACGGAAATGTCGAAACAATTTTTATATTGCGAGCTTTTAGGAACCATAGACTTAAAAAAGCTCCACCAGTATAACAAAACAAAAGAAGCCACTCAAAATCGATTTTAACATTTTTAAGTTTAAAAAATATCTTTTTGAGCAGAAGAAGACAGATAGTTCTTACCTAATGCGGATGCCAGGAATTAAGAGTTACTAACCATTGCTGGGTTATCTTAAGCCTATATTTTTTGTTTTCTTTTCATTTCGCATTTGTCATTGTACCATGAATGATAAATGATATTTTTTTTTGTACCAAATAGCACAAAAAGTACTAAGACTGTCCAAAAAGTACAAAATTAGTTAATACAGTCGAATTTTGACCATTAGGTGATTCTATTATGATTAAATCGTTCAAATGCTTGTTTTGCTGATGATGTCAAGTTGTTTCTAAGAGTTTCGCATGTGTCTGAATAATTTATTGTATATCAATGGTGTTTTTCTAATAATAATTTATAATAATATTTTAATTTGAGAGCATCCTAAAAGTTTTATAGTCAAAGTTGTGCTCCTTAATATAACGATAATTTGGTGTAAAATCCATCTAAATCGATTGAGTAGTGTTTGAGAAACTGCTACTTCGTTTTTGTTGTGGCAAATAACCTTGCAAACGAAGCGCTATGTCAAAATAGAATACATAATATCGATGACTCACAACGGCAGGGCTATGATTCTCAACTAGTCTATGCTAAAGGTTAAATATAGTATGCATGAAAAGATCTTTTCGGTGTCGGCAAATGCGTCTAAGGTACCGAAACCAGCCTTCCGATAAATTTTTTTGCTTTTTTCTTTTTATGCATTTTGCTTTGTTTTTGTGTTTTTATTGGTGTTTTACAGTTAGTTAAAACTATCAATGCATTTGATACATCATCTAATTTTTTATTGTTTTTGGAACAGATAATGATTTATATTATGAGCTACCTATCAACAATGAAAATACATTGATGGTTGGAGCTTACTGTTCAGTGTGTTTGAGTAAAACACCAATAAAAACACATTTTTCATTTTTTATTTTATTTTTATGAACCTTATACAAAAATGCATAAAACTGGTTAAATCGTATCCTGATTTATGTATACTCAAAAGAAAATTAGATTTATTAGAAGTTAATAAGCGATTTTTAATGGAATCTTTTCAGAGAGAATTTAATTTCGAAATTTTTTATGAATTCACGAGCAAATCTTCGTACAGTTAAAAAAAAACACTAAAACTGAAAGTATCACTTTGATGGGAGTGGCCTGTATCACGTATTTTTTTTTATAAATAATGCAGTTCATGTAAAAATTCAGCAAATGATAATTGCTTGTCCTTTTAAGTCCTTTTTTATTTAATTACAGAATCCTTGATTCCATATTAATTAAACACACCTTGTAAGTGTCCCACACTGTTTGGCTAACAGCAACACTTTGAATGTAATTTACTCCACAAAGAATGACAAGTGTCAGCACCAAGAATATCCTGTATAAGTTCTGCATCTTTGTCGGGAACTATTTCTTTTTTAACCAAATTCAAGAATATACTAACTGATATTGCCACTTTCAACTTTTATTTATATACCACAAAATTTGTATGGGATTTGTTGTTTTTTTTCTTTCATTCCACAATAAAAACCATGCGTGTGCATAAGAACCCAAGATAATCTATTTTAACATTGAATTTGTTTATCTTTTCTCTTTTTTGGGACTTTTATCATATTATGGCCACGAGTGCAAATATTATAAAAATATTATATGCAATCTAATTATGTCCATAAAGGTACCAATGTATAAGAAAGTGGATAGGTCTGGTTGAAATTTAAATACCTTATAGCTTAGAAAGTGTTTAGAACAATGAATGCTCAGCCAATTCTTTTTATTATACCCTACACATAAATAAATATTGAACTTAATATTTATGAACGGCATTCATACAACGGAATTCAGTGATTTTCAAAAAAAAAAATTTTCATTAAAATTTTTTGATTTTAAGAACGATTCATTAATCGTAAGAACATGAGTTCATTAATATGAACTTCCGTTCTTAAATTTAAAGAATTTATAAGTACGAATAACAACGTTTCATAAATCTACAGATAAAAATTGTATGCACGTTTACATAAAATTAAATAAAACGTTCATAAATTTTAAGTAAAAGTTTCATTAATTTGAAATATTATTTTTAGTTCGTATTTCATCTTCTTCTTTTGGTTCTAGACTGGTTTATGCTAAATTTTAAATGAACTATTGTTGAAAGTTACTTTCTATGTCGCTCACACCATCATGCTATGTGTATGTGTGTATTCTCCTGGAACTTCTAGGCACAGAAGCATGCTAAGTATTTATTTTTCCAAGAAGAAAAATAGCGCCTCAAAAAAGCGTTCTTTAGCATCAAGCGCTTACTTTCCTTAAGACACTATACTCTATTTCAATATTGTATGTCCTATGCCTTGGAGCTTGAGCGTTTTCCTAAAAAAAAAAATAGTAAAAAAAAATTTCACCCGCATTGGGGTACGCACCCGGACACCAAAGCGCAGAGATATATTACTATCTCCTTATCTCATACGCTACAGACTCCTCTGACGTTTTTGTGTAAAATTTGTATTTCAAAAGCTTAATCGAATTTTTTTACTTTGAAAAAAAAAAAAAAAAAATTTATGAATTTGGTTTTAGTACAATCATTTGGTAGAATAAAATGATTTTAATTGTAGCCCAGGAAAATAAGACGAAAAAAGAGCTTCTGTGCGAAAAAATTCCCAGTGGAAATTTTTTACCGGAATTGTCTTTATTTATGCATGATACGCAAACTGTGAAAAGTCCATTGCAAAGTCGTGTGCGCATAAAAATTTATTTGGGCTCAAAGGTCGTTAAAATCAGTTTTTTGCAAATATCTCGCTAATGCTAACTTTTACAGAAAAATGTTGGTCTCCAATTTTGTAGCACAGGAAATTTCCTACAAAAATACGTTAAAAGTATTTGCGTACGACTTCTAGTTTAGGAGATCACCCAATTTAAAAAGTTGTTAACAGTTATGATATGAAATACTACCTATGAGTTCATATTAAAATATCTTACTTTTTAAATTGCAATAACTCTTCAATAAGGAGTCATACAAACAAACTTAAAATGCCGTTTGAAAGATAATTAAATTTTTTATATACCGCACAACATTTTTTTTCGAACGGCCCATGACCTTAAAAATATTCTTGAATAACCGTTAAGGCTTCGAAATTACTGGTTTTTTAAGGATATCTGCGAATTGGTAAGTACTACGATAAAAAGTAATGGGACCAAATTTGTAGAAAATTACAAGATCTACAAAAAATAAGCGATATGTGTACACATAGAAGTAACCGTTTAGAAGATATTCCAAAAAACCGTTAAAATGCCAAAAAACCGGTTTCTTTGAATATCTTCCATACGGTTACTTGACCAACATTTTTCTGTAAAATTTAGCATTAGCGAGATATTTGCAAAAAACTGATTTTAGCGGCCTTTGAGCGCGAATAACTTTTTATGCGCACACGACTTTGCAATGGACTTTTCACAGTTTGTGTATCATGCATAAATAAAGACAATTCCGGTGAAAAATTTCCACTGGGAATTTTTTCGCAGAAAATGTCTTATTTTCCTGGGCTTCTGGAATGTTTTGTGGGATTTTTGCAAATGAGTTATTTTATAGATTTCGATGTGCTCTTTCAGAATTTCAACTTTGCTACCTCAAGTCGTGTTCGCTCGCGCCGGCATATTAGAAAAATGGCGTCCAAAATCAGTTTTTTACAAATATCTCTTTAACGTTTACATTTAGAGAAAAATATGGAGGTGACGCTGATCAAGAATATATATACTTTTCTATACCTGCCATGCCTCCTTCTCTGCGTTATAAACGGAAGGACAATGTGAATATACCCTGGATGTACACACAAATATCTCTTTAACGGTTACACTTAGAGAAAAATATTGTGCCGCAATATTGTAGCTTATAAAATTTCCTATAGAAATGACCCCTTAATTGTTTTCTTACGACTTAAAACTCAGGAGATATCCTAATTCAAAATTTGAAAAAAATTAGTAAATTGTGCATGCCGCTTATGAGTAGGCACAGTGATGTATTGAGCTTAATATTATGATTACTCATGAAGGGTGAGTTACACGTTCAAAGCAAAAACAACTATTTATAGGGAATCACTTCCACTATAAGCTACATTTCATTTTTTTCTTCACATGACCTATAGTTTACGACATATTTTTTCAACAAACCTAAAATTTAGAAAAAAAACCGTTTTTTCAAAATAGCTCCAAAACGGTTCGTCCTAGAAAAAAAATTATTCATTCATATTGTAGAACGTTTAATTCCCTATAAAGGTCTCTCCGAACTGTTTTTTCGTCAGACTTACCCTTCAAGAGATATCGCGACTTGAAAATCATTCAAAATTGAACATATGTAGTATGGAGCATAGTACAATTTTCAATTTTGAATAATTTTCAAGACGCGATATCTCATGAACGGTAAGTTGGACGAAAAAACAGTTTGGGGAAACTCTTAAAGGGAATTGAACGTTCTACAAAATGCGAGAAATTTTTTTTTTCTAGAATGAACCATTTTTGAGCTATTTTGAAAAAACGGTTTTTTTCTAAATTTTAGGTTTGTTGATAAAATATCTCGTAAGCTATAAGTCATTTGAAAAAAATAAAAAATAAAACGTAGCTAATAGTGGAAGTAATTCCCTATAAATAGTTGTTTTTGCTTTGAACGTGTGACTCACCGTTCATTAGTTATCGTAATTTTAAGCTTAACACATCACTGTGCCTACTCATCACGGTGCTCTTGAACAGTCGATAGGTTTTTTGGCTATGTGGTGAAAATCTGTGAATGGGGTTTCAGTTGTATTAGTTTAGAAGTCTGAAAAATGCAAACCCCGAATTCGTAGCTGATCATCCCCGCGAAATATCGCAAAAATACATATCCCATATAAAATAAAAAAAATTCAGAAAAAAAAACGCAACAAACAAACATAAAAATAGTTATTTCTAATGTATTTTGCAATGCTGGATCCGAATCCAGCCTTAAAATTGCTGTATCTTATACGGTTTTTGAGATATCTTAGCCTAAACAAGGAAAAAAAGCTGACGCTATGTTTTATTGTTGTGTTTTGGAGTTATATGACAGGATGTATATCCGTAAATTCTGATGCAGAAATGGAAAGCTTTAATTAATCTTATAAACCTAATTCAAATAATGTCGATATCTATTTTTCTCGGAGATATCCTAACCTAAAAAGTTAAAAAAGTGCAAAAAACGTGTTTTGTCATTATTTCAGTCTACGATATTTCAGAGCAAAATTAAGCTATTGACATATTTTAAATGCGGTTTTAAAGAAAAAGATTGTAACTTTTAGATAATGTATCGAATTTTGCGTATGAATGTTCTATATTCTAGTTATATAGCTTCAAAATTTAGCAAAAACGGTCTTTTTTCCTTGTTTAGGCTAAGATATCTCAAAAACTGTATGAGATATAGCAATTTTAAGGCCGGATTCAGATTCAACATTGCAAAATACATTAAATATAACTATTTTTATATTTGTTTGTTGCGTTTTTTTTTTCGATTTTTTTTTTTTTTTTTTATATGGGATATGTATTTTTGCGATATTTCGCGGGGATGATCAGCTACGATTTCGAGGTTTGCATTTTTCAGACCACTAAACTAATACAAATGAAACCCCATTCACAGATTTTCTCCACATAGCCAAAAAACCTTTTGACTGTTTAAGAGCACCGTGTCATAAGCGGCATGCACAATTTACTAATTTTTTTCACATTTTGAATTAGGATATCTCCTGAGTTATAAGTCGTACAAAAACAATAAAGGGGTCATTTTTATAGGAAATTTTATAAGCTATAATATTGCGCCACAATATTTTTCTCTAAATGTAACCGTTAAAGAGATATTTGTGTGTACATCCAGGATATATTCACATTGTCCTTCCGTTTATAACGCAGAGAAGGAGGCATGGCAGGTATAGAAAAGTATATATATTCTTGATCAGAGTCACCTCCTGAGTCGATATAGCCATGACCCACAATGGGAGATTGTGGCCATAAATATGTAAAATTTGCAAGTGCTATGGATTTAAAAAATTTTTACGCCAATCGTCAGATAATACTTAGAGACGAAAAAAAAAAACTATAAAATTTTAAAATTTTGTTTTGCTTTAGTGTGTAGTGGGCTCAAAGTTTGACTTTAAATTGTGAACAAAAATTTGTTCAACATGTCCCGATAACGATCGCCATTGACTGTAGCAAATATGCTCTATGGAACTTTTCACATTAGAAAGTACTGGATAAACGGTCTAGTTAATTTGTTTTAAGCCGGATGCGCTTATGTAGTAAGGAGTGAGATCGAAAAAATCTTAACATTTATAAATTTCAATAATTTTAAAACGGTTGATCTTAGAGTCTTGATTTTTATTTTTATTTAATTGATAATATTTTACAAATTACAGAAAAATATAACTTATTGTTGTAGCCACTATTTATGAACTCGTGAACCTTTTTTGGTAAGCCTTCCATTAGAGATTTGATAGTTGTTTCAGACACCTTTTTGGAACAGTTTGCCCATCTCCTTTTAAAATCTTCGATATTTTGGGACACCTTTTTTGTGCTCCACTGGTCTTAGCTCCGGACAATTTGGAGGATTGGCCTCTCTTGGTACAAAAACTATGTTATTACTTTGGTACCCCTCCACAGCTTTCTTGCCGTAGTGACATGATGCCAAATCAGGCCAAAAATATGTGGACACATTGTGCTCTCTTATGAAAGGAAGAAGTCTTTTTTTCAAACAATCTTTGATGTATATTTTGGCATTTATAGAGCCCAATGTAACAAATGACTTGCTTTTTTTGCCGCAACTGCATATAGCTTGCCATACACGGAATTTTTTAGGAAATTTTGTCTGCTTTTGGATTCTAAATTGTTCTTCGATATTTCTTCGAGCATCAGCAACATAAAAATTTTGACCCGGAAGCTGCGTAAAATCTGCCAGTACATACGTTTCGTCGTCCATTATACAACATGAATATTTTTGTATGAAATTCGATTTTAATTTCAGAGCCCAACTTTTGGCATTCCTGTCTGGAACTTTTTGGACTTTGTATGTTTTCACACCTGCATTAGCTTTAACTTTTCGCACCAAATACTCAAAGCACTAGGCTAAATTTATGCTTTAAATTTTCTTGGCTTTCCCAATATCATGTGGTCCTTGTTTTCTTCCCGAATTTTTAAATTTTACACCCAAAAAAAATTATTAGGTAAAACGTGTGCTAAGATTTTTTCGATCTCACTCCTTATATTGTTTCTACTTTGTTAAAAAAATTTTAAAAATGGAAAAATTACAATGTTTGACATTAAAAAAAAAAAAAATATGCATTTTCTGATTTTTCTTTCTATGAACTTTTTCATAGTGTAGTTTTTGACGGGACAAAATAAATTGACTTTTTAGGAACGCTATTTTTAATTCGTTTGCATCAAAATATGTCAAAATAGCATTAAGCTTTTACAAAAAACATTTGTCTGAGTTTTTATATATAATACGTGAATTATTGTGATTTTTCGAAAATTTGAGCTCAAAAAGCCAAAATCGATAAATTTTGAAAACTTTGACATTAAAAAAAATATGTAAATTTTTTGATATTCGTAATTTGCCAATATAATATGTGGCCAATTATGCTTAATTGAAATGAATTTTTTCTTGTTGTAATTTTTGAGAAAACAAACTATTTTTATATCTTTATATTCCTCAACGTTTTACAACAGATTTATCAATTTTAAGCATACAGTCTGCTTAAATTTGGAAGATTTTTTTTTAACGAAAGGGTAGTAGGTAAAGAGGATATTCCTTTCTTTTCAGCCCCTTGGAAATTGCTCTCTCTTTACTTGGACATACCATAGCGAAGCATTTTACCAAATCTTATAATTTGCGCCAAGTAGCGTTATTAATATAACAAATTTTATTTTCGTAGGGCGTGGCACTGCCCAACTTTTCATTGCAAATTATTTTTCCAAATGCCCATTGCATATGTACCAGATTTTGTCTATCAACGTCAAGAAGTTTCAGAGATATGATGAATCAGCATTCAGAGCATCGTGACACCGCCCACTTTCTAGTGAGAACTATTTGCTCTAATTGTCTTAGCAAATATACGCAATCATATCTAAGTGCGTCAAATATTGTCAGAGAAATAATGAATTTATTTTTTTGAGGGTGTGGCACCGCCCATTTTTCCGGTGAGCATTATTTGTCCTGTCGATTTTTACATATTGACCAAATTTCATTTATTCGCATCAAAGGGTTTCGGAGGCATGATAAGTTTATTTTTTTGTGTTTTTTAATTAAAAACGGTTAGTTAGTTTCCAAGTCAATAAGGTACAAATACAAAAACAAACGAAATCTAGTTTTCACAAAGTAGATTTTCGTTTAATTATCATAACTTGAAAACTGTAGAAGATAGCTCAGAATTTTTAACATTTTTGAAATCAGCGGGGTCAAGTTACCCATTTTGAAAAAAAATCCGACCACGCCCCATCTTTGTATGGGGATGTAAAAAACATCATAGCCTAGCTTTATTATTACTATATATGACCGCCGTTCCATACAAACCCTCCCATTGTGCCACGTCTTCATTTGGTCTAGCGTTGCCACTAGATTTTAAATTGCCATCTGGTGAAATAATATATTTTTTAAGACTTGAGAAAAATCTACTCTGTAATATCTTTCGAAGAAGCCGACGCACACTGGGGCAGGAGACCTTCGAAACTGCCATCAAATAAACTAAAGGTTTTAGAACATGTTATGTGCATTTATTGTGTTCTGTAATATGTATACTAATATCTATAAAAAAACGTTTTTGATACAAAAAATTATTTTGATATACATACAGGGTGTATGGAAAATCACAGAACGGTCAAATATTTTGGAAGCACGTTAAATCAAAAAACAAAAAAACATACATATGTCCAATAATTTAAAAATCTATTCTATCTGTTTTACTTCTCCTATTTATTTGACTTACCTTAACATGTTTACATTTTCAAAAAACAAAATATGGTAAATTACGGTTACTTACCTACCATACCTAAAGATGAAGGTTTCAAGGTCAAATAATACTAAGGGTTTATAAACTATAGCAAAAATCTCCTTTGATATGCACATGCATATGGGAACAACTCAGAAGAATTTATTCAGTCAAAAAAGTTAAAGTTTAGTGTGCTGTAGTGTTGAAATGGGTTTGTTACAAGTCTTATGAATAATGTCAAGTAATACCATGGTTAATATTGTGCTTAACCAGCTAAACGGAGTATCCTGAAATAACATTTCAGTTTTTGAATTTTCGCCAGTTTTTGACGATCATCAAAATTTTAGCACTTTTTTTTTAATCTTAAGGTGCTCATACCTTATTTTTAATATCAGTGCTTTTCTAATAACTTCTAAGAAAGGTTTGCAGAAAACATGACCTGACGCATGCAAATGGATTGCATATTCGTGTTCATGAGTTCAAAATACACTAAAACACTTTTCAAAAATTCTTGGAATTTTTTTAAGTAAAAGCAAATAAATAATGCTTAAAAAGTTTCCCATTCATTTAATTTAAAACACTTGAGGCATTTGACTAAAAATAAATTCGCCCAAAGTACAGGATGAGGGTTAAATAAGCCATCTTTGAAATCACTGGCATATTGTAGTTTTATTACAGTAACATACAAACTCGCTGTCTAACTTTATACTTACACAAATAATTATAAAAATACAGAAATGTTTCAGAATATTATTTCTAATTTTTTCGATTTTAAATAAACAAAAGCTGTTGGCTTAAACAAGAGCCAGCAATAAAAGAAACTTGTTTCTTTTTTCTATTCTGTAGGTAAAGTAGCAGATTTTGGTAACTTAGCATTAACGTCATTGCGACTGAGTTGCAGATATCCATCAACTCCCCATTCAGGTCCAAAAGAATTTTGAATTTTCCAGGATGTCTCATTGTATCCAATAACGATCATATAGTGTGATCCTCGACTGGTTGATGGCTGTACAAACAGTCCATGTGAGTAATGCATAAACTCAAAAGATGTTGGATTAAATTCAGTCACTACTGGATATCTATTAGCAATTAAATTTCTTAAAGTTAGATCATCACCATCTTCAACTCGGTTGGAGTATTTTACGAGATTAATGCCATCGATTGTAGTTTTGGCTACGCATGCCTGAGGTGTCGAGGATGCATTGTTATTTGGATATTCTTCCATCGCTGCCGTTTGCAAATCCATAGTATAATTTGTCAAATAATCGAAAGCTGCTTTTGGAACTTGATTAATGCAACCCCTAGTAATACCAGCACAATCTATAAGTTGCTGTGCAGAAAGACGATCGGGAATGGTTGTTCCATACGCCAATGCGTCCCACAGTTCAATTGCTCCTTTAGCGGCATAAGCCCAACCGGAATTACAGCGCACACCCTGATTTTCAACGTTTGGAGTAACCCCAACACTGTCACGAGGATCAAATACGTTTGGTGTAGGTACATTTGTTGGTAGTGTTGGTAATGGTGTTGCATTTGTGATGGTTGGTTGTGTGGTTTGCGGAAACAGCGCATTGAAAGTAACCAAACGCATATCTGTAAATTGATTTGCCTTTAGCCAATACCCAAAACGTCCTCTATCTGCATAGATATTGTGATTATTAATCAAATGCCTATTGTAGGCAAAGTAATAGCGAGCATTTGATTCCTCAGCAGGGGTTGCATAATTTTTGCGGAAAGCGTCCTGGAATTAAAGTTACAATACATAATTAGCTTAAACTTTTATTTCATTTTATTGCCGGCATTATGAAACAATTCATTTTAATGTGTTTTATTATAATCGATATGAATAAATCGAAGGTTTTTAATTTTTATGGTTGATGACTTTCTCAATATTCACTTTTAAAAAAATGTTATTTTATGCACTGCCCCTAAGCCCCTAGTCTAAGAGCCAGCGCTTAAGAATGACTGCGTTTCTAAAAGCTGGTTTTGTTACAGTTGGTTATAGTAGTTGTGTACACACAAAACCTGTCAGTCAGTCAAGCGAACTGTAGAACAGGCGGCTGATATATGGTCTCAAACATGTCATGATTTCGATGGTGATCAAATTAATCTCTTAAGGCGGAAAATTGCTATACAGATTGTATAATGCATGTTAAAAACAATTATGTCGGTCAGTCAGTTTAACGTTAGAACAAGGCAGGTCAGCAGCCCCATGGAAGGCAAAACGCTTTTTTTACTCAAGAGGGAGACATCTTACGAAAAATGTGTACATGGCATAAAATGCTTAGAATTGTCCAAGAAATACGTGCGAATTTTTTTGGAATTTTTTTAATTTTTTTTTTTGTTTCTGAAAAATTTTTTAAAAATGACATTCAGCCATTCCATACCTAGCGTAACAAGATCTGCCACACCTCTTCCGATTTCGCTGAAATTTGGTACATGGTTTCGTTTTATACCTAAACTTTGAGAAATGGCAAAAAAAAAAATTACGATTTTTTTTGTGGCATGTGGAGGGGTGCAAAAAGTGGAAAAATCGGTAAAATGTGACAAACTCTTCTCAAATAATTGTCAATAACTTGTCCATTTCTTAACCGATTTCATGTTTAGACCTGTTTTTACCGATTTTTCCACTTTTTGCACCCCTCCAAGCCAAAAGCCACAAACAAAATCGCAACATTTTTTTTTTTGCCATTTCTCAAAGTTCAGGTATAAAACGAAACCACGTACCAAATTTCAGCGAAATCGGAAGAGGTGTGGCAGATCTTGTTACGCTAGGTATGGAATGGCTGAATGTCATTTTTAAAAAATTTTTCAGAAACAAAAAAAAAAAAAATAAAAAAAATTAAGATGCCTTCCTGTTGAGTAAAAAACGCGTTTTGCCTTCCACGGGCAAAAAAACTAGTAAGTTTGTAACCATTGGCCTAAACTAAATACCCAACACTGCTGCATTTTGAAAAATTTTCGCGAATGGGAGGTGCTACGCTCTCTTTTGCGAATCGTCCAAGTTTCTGATCAGAGCTTGCATTAACTACTTATATTCAGAGCCGGAGTGAAATTTGGTCGGATTAACTTTAAAAACGTTTCAATACTTAATTTTGAAACTGTTGCTTATATGGAAGGTACCACTGCTTCTTGTCCGAATCCACTTAGTTTTTCCTCTAAGCTTGCACTTACCATTCTTGATATTTATGTGTATTTTGGATACGTTAAAGTAGGAATGCGCATAAAAATGCGTTTTAAATGTTTTTTTTTTTTTTGAGAGTTGTAGGTGTGTCTGTTGACCGATTTCGCTCATTTTCAATCCATCATCAATTTCATCCAATTATTTTGCTCCCAACAAATATTTAAATGAATTTAACGGACGGACAGACATCCAGACAGACAGACGGACATGGCAACTTCGACTCAACAGGTGGTGCTTATCAAGAATTTATATAGTTTTCTATACTTGCCACACCTCCTTTTCTGAGTTACAAATTTATTGGAAGGCGGGTTTCCGTTACATTCCAATGATCACAATACTTAGAGAAATACTTACTTACTTTATTTAAACTTTAGCATAGATTTGTTGAGAATCATAACAAAAAGAAATATACGGGACATGCAAAAGTTTTAATTTTTTTGTTTTTCCCTTGATAGGCAAAGCCTTGCTGTTGTAACTCATTGGTTTTTTTTTATACCCTACACCCAGGATATATTCACTTTTTCCTTTCGTTTATAAAGCAGAGAAGGAAACGTGGCAGATATAGAAAAGTATATACATATAATAGAGTGGTCCAAATTTTGTATGGAAAAACCAAAAGTGTTAAAAAGTCAAGGTGCGCGCGACTTTTCTGAATCCTTGGATCCTGCTGATTACAAAAAATGCTTTGGAACCAAAAACAATTACGTTTAGATATTCCGCAACGAGCTTAAATGCACTTTTTTAGGAATTTTTGTATTTTTAAGTACTTTTTTTAATTTAAACGCTATATCTTTTTAACCAGATAAAGTTTTTGCAAAAATTAAACTGCATTTTAAGAATATATTGAGCCAAATTTTGCATCAATAATAGTTAATCTACTCTTTCCCAATTTTTTTTAGAAGCACTTTAAACTTCAAAATTTGTTAATTTTTTGTGGTGTTTGCACATTCAAGAATCATTTTTTTTCTTATTTTGCTGCAGCAAATTTTTTTTTTACTTTTATTTTTGTAGGCATTAATTTATCTATCAACCGACTTCAACAACTTATCCATAAGCTTCACTTTACTTACCAAAAACCGTAAAGTGGTATCAAATTTGGCCAGAAAAAAAACTTTGAGTTTAAAATTTTCATGGTAAAACCGAAATAACAATAGTCATTTGCGATGTATGCGTTCATGAAAATTCTAAATCCGGTCTCAGAATTGCTCTACCTCATACGGTTTTAGAGGTATCCTATCCTAAAAATTCAAAAAACACCGTTTTTGCTATTTTTGAAGCTGTTATTTCAAGACATGATATCTTTCAGCATGGTATTGAAGTTAAAAGTGACAGCCTTTTTCTTCAAAACCCAATTTAAATTGTAACGATATCTCTTTGTTCCTCCGAAATATCGTAAGCAGAAGTAACAAAAAAACCTGTTTTTTGCACTTTTTCAACTTTTTAGGTTAGCATAACTCCGAGAATAAAAAAAATATCGGTATAATTTAAATTGAATTTTTAAGAAACAGACTAGCACTTTTAACCACTATACCATTTTTTGTGGTTGGAAGTAACATTGACTTGTAATATCACTTTAAAAAGAGCAAAAACGATGTTTTTTATACTTTTATGTTAAAATATCTCCTTAACCAAATAAGATACAGCAATTTTGAGACTGAATTCGAAATCAGCATCAACAAATACATCGAAAATGGCTATTTTAGTTTCTTTTTGACTTATTTGTTTTTTTGGTTTCCTTAGAAGATCTATGAAAACTATCTGTTAACCTATTTTGCCAAAAATAACATGAAGTGCCAATGTTTCGATATTGCAAAGAATTTTGTTTTACTCAGAAGATTAGGAACTAATGATTTTATAAGAAAAAAATGGTATCTTATGTCATCTCATTAAGATATCTTATTTAAATGCCTTGAAAACATGAAAATTGATTTTTTTTTTAAGGCCAATTTAATTATACTTAATTGTTTTTAGTGAGTAAAAGTATTACTAATAGCTTAGTTGTTGCCATATATTAAAGATAAATTAATGCATAAAAATATAAACATTTTAAAAAAAATTTGCTTGAGCAAAATAAGAAAAAAATCGGTTCTTGAATGTACAAACACCTCAAAAAATTAACAAATTTTGAAGTTTTTAGTGCCGCTAAAAAAAATTGGAAATGAGTAGATTAATTATTATTAATGCAGAATATGGCTCAACACATTTTAAAAAAAACGCGATTTAATTTTTGTAAATACCTTATCTGGTTAAAAAGATATAGCGTTTCAATTAAAAGAAGTACTCAAAAGCTCAAAAATTCCTAAAAAAATACTTTCAAGCTCGTTGCGGAATATCTAAACGCAATTTTTTTTTGGTTCCAAAGTACTTTTTGTATTCAGCAGGATCCAAGGATTCAGAAAAGTTGCGCGCACCTTGGCTTTTTAACACTTTTGGATTTTGGACCACTCTGGCTGGGTGGCTGGGTATGCAAGGAAATACACTTTTTGGAAAAACTGAGCAAGATAATTCAATGAAATTTGGTACTCTGCCTCCTTCCCTAAAGTTAGCTTGTGGGATTGAAAATCGGTCAACGGACATGCCTACCGCCCATGCAAAAAATATACTCAAAATGCAACTGTAGGAGTATTTTTCATGACAATGCAACCAAAATACGTAGGCTGCTATATATATTTCTGGCCTAGGCAACACTAATGTCAATATCTAAAATCTGGCAACACCAAAATAAAGTTTGACATTTTTTAGTATAAACGTACTCACAACGTTTCGATGTAAAAGTGCTATTTGTTTTGTTTACAGTGAGTTAGAAAAATCAATTTTTCCATTAATAACACTATGCAACAAATGAGTAAAAAATTTTTCCCCAGGGAATGCCATTATATGTAAAATGAGCTGCTGATTCCGAAAATTGCATTATTTTTTTTTTTATTGGGTGTACAACTTAAAAACCGGAATTTTTTAGCGAAATTTGATGCTTTATTGTGGAAAAATGTTACAATATATTTTATTCAAAGTATTGTCCATTGGAAGCTACAACATTTCCCCATCTTTCAGGCAATTTATGAATTCCATCCCAAAAAAATTGCGCCGGCTTGGCGGCCAAAAATGAATCGAGCCAATTTTCGATATCTTGAACTTAAGTGAACCGTATTCCTGATAGGGCATTCTGCATCGATCGGAACAAATGGTAGTCTGATGGTGCAAGGTCTGGGCTATAAAGCGGGTGAGGCAAAATTTCCCATCCGTTGTTTTCCAGGTAATTTTTGACTAGGGCAGCAATATGTGGCCGAGCGTTATCGTGGTGGAAAATGATTGACTCATGTCTGGTCGCATACGTTGGCCGCTCTGCCTGGATTTTCTGCTTCAATTGGATCAATTGTTGACGATAGAATTGAGCATTAATGGTTTGGCCACCTGGCAACAGCTCATAATGGATCACACCTAGCTGGTGCTGACCAGGACGTTCTTTGTCTTCGACATCAAAATAACCACTTTTAAACCACTCACGACAGCTTGATTCAGCTGGAGCATAGTCCCCATAAACTTCTACAAGAATGCTATGACTTTCGGCAGCTGTTTTCTTTGCAAAAAAAGTACCCACTAGAACCCCCCCGCAAATGCTGTCTTTTTCTCCAATTTTCGAAGTTATTCATCGTGAAAAATAATACACCTCAAATGTAAGGATCATATAGTTAAATTCATCGATTTAACACAAGAATGCGGTATTTTTGTATTTTTCATGTACAGTGGATTAAAAAACTTCAAGAATCGATTAAAAAAAAATCTGACGTGCTGGAGAAAAACGACGAGACACGGGTATTTTTTTTTAACGCCTACTTTAAGAATTTTTTGGATTTTCTCATGTGTTTTACAAAAAGTTTCAAGTTATCGAGCAGTTTATTACAAAAAAACGAAAAAAATAGGGAAAAACGCATTTTGGTAACTTTTCAATGAATTGTATACAACTTTTGCATTTTTCCATCGATTTTTTTAAGTGGTATCTTATTTTCATCACAAATATAGAGTCTATGATACAAAAAAAAGAAAAATTATAAAAAAGTTATTTCTTCTTGTATGAATCTGCAGTTGATTTTGATTTTTTGTTAATTTTTCCGAAAAAAAAAAATGTTTTTTTTAGAAATCAATTTATTTCGCCGAAACTAACAAACCAACCAAAAAGTGATGTGAATATCATTTGTAGGTAATTTAAATACCTTTAATATGACATATAATGCGTTTGAATACAAACATTGGTTCTTGAGATATTTGTATTTAAATGGAACTATCTTTTTTTTTTGGTCCGAAAACCGAAAATGACCGATATCTCGAAAACGACACGAAAAAATAATGCGATTTTCGGAATCAGCAGCCCATTTTACATATGAAATGGATAGTGGCATTCACTGGGAGATTTGGCTGTTGCATAGTGTAATTTTAGCGATTGATAAATTATGGGGCCTCCAACGAGAACAAACCTTTTTTACGGCCAGGTGTTCATGCAATATCAAATGTATGCTGGTGGGAGAAATGCCCAAGGATGCCTCTATCTCACGGTATGTCACATGACGATCTTGCATTATCAGTTCACGCACGGCATCAATTTTCTCTGGCACAACGGCCGTTTTTGGACTACCTTCACGGAATTCGTCTTTGAGCGAGCGTCGGCCAAGATTGAATTCATAAAACCAGTTTTTCGTAGTGCTTCATCGCCATACAAAGATTTAAGTTCATCGATGCACTCTTGTCGCGATAATCCACGTCGAAAGTTGTGAAAAATGATCGCACGAAAATGTTTACGAGTTAATTCCATTTATTTGCCAAATTGATTTTTTCAAGTCACTGTAAACAACACAAATGATGGTCGTACGTCAAAACGTTCTGACGACGTTTATGCTAAAAAATGTCAAACTTTATTATGTTGTTGCCAGATTTTAGTGTTGCCTAGGTCAGAAATATATATAGCAGCCCACGTACATACACATAAATACTATTAATTGTAAGCGCAAGCTATGAGAAAAAGCTGGGCGAATTCGGACAAGAGGACGTGGCACCTCCTATATAAACAAAAGCTTCAAAACTGAAAGCGTTTTTTGAAATAATCGAATTAAATTTTACTCAGAGACTAAAACCATAAATGCAAGCTCTGAGCAAAAACTGGGCGAATTCAGACAAGAGAGCGTGGCACCTCCCATATAAGCAAATGCTTCGGAAAGCTTTACTTAAAGAGTTTTTTGAAATGATCCAACAAAATTTCACTCAGATACTAATTACTATAAATGCACGCTCTGAGTTTAAACCAAACAAACTCGGACAAGAAGGCGTGGCACCTCCCATATAAGCCAAAGCTTACTCAGACACTAAGAACTAAATATAAATGCAAGGTCTGAGCAAAAACTGAGTGAACTTGGACAACTCGGCGTGGCACCTCCCATATAAGCAAAATTAAAAGCTATTAAATCGTTCAGTTTTTTTTTTGTGGTAAGAGATTACTAAAATTTTCTTTTGCAGTTATTAAGCTGATAGCTAAACGAATATTTTTTGTGAACAAATTTTCTCCTACAACACCGAGAAGTTAGTGTAATTATCATTTGTTTATTGTAAAATTATTTATAAACAAATTTTATTTTTTTTACGTGGATTATTTTTTATTTTGTTCCTCTACTAATCCTTAACATACAATTCAATTTTTATTAAAATCCAGTAATTATTTGCTGATGTATTGTAATTTAAAAAATAAATTTTCAATCACTCATAAATTATTGAAAAATTAAAATTTTCAAAAACCTTTTTAAGGTATTACTTTTAACCTCTAAAGCTACCAAAATATGTTAATAGATATGTTAAAATCTAATAGTCGATTTTTACTGGCCCACATGAGGAGTTTTGACTCATATCGCTTCGTTTGCAAGCTTATTTGGCGAGACGAAACGAAGTAGCAAGCGTGATTCGTATGCTTGACATTGAACGGTAAGCTCAAACCAACAATATCATCTGATACATGGTAGCCAACTAATTAACATTAGACATTGAAGAAATTTGTACAGCACTGTATTTCCCGGATCTTACACAAATGGTAGGGAAAGGCGTAGACAATAATGTTTTAATTTTAAAATTTTATTTTTATTTTTTGGGCAGAAGAAGATTGCCGATTCATATCTACTGCTCGTATAAAGAATATAGTGGTTCTAAGCATTGATAGATCATCTCATGACTCCATAAAAAAATTTCAAATAAGAATTTTCAAAATACTTATGGTTACACGTTTTTGATTGGGTTGTTTTAGTGGTATTTTATAAGATGTAATTACGAGATTATATTCAAATTCATTTTAATTTTTTTCTGATTTAAGTTCCACAAAACTGTTCAAATTGTATCCTGGTTAATGTTTTCTCAACAGAAAGAAATATTTTTGATGATAAAGCACACCTTTCCATAGCAAACTTTAATTTGAAATTTTTGTAAGATGTTACGAACCAATCCAACAAAATGGTAAAATCCACTTTGGTGGGAATGGCCTGTCTTCCGTATGTCCGAGTTTTTAAGTAGAAAATCGTAAACTATAAGGCTCATGCACAAATTCAGGAAATGATAATTTTCGTTAAGTGCTTATTTTTACTATTTCTTTGTTATTTAATTTTAGAATCCTTGATTTCACACTTATTGAACACACCTTGTATTGGTCCCAATCTGCTTGGTTAACAGCGACACTTTGAATGTAATTTACTCCACAAAGAATGACAAGTGTCAGCACCAAGAATATCCTGTGTAAGTTCTGCATCTTAGTCAGAAACTATTTCTTTTTTCACTAAATTCAAGAATGTACTAACTGATATTGCCACTTTAAACTATTATTTATATGCCACAAAATTGGTTTGTGATTAGTTGTTTGTTTTTTTTTTTCTACATTAATATTCTACAATAAAATTATGTTTGCGCATAAGTACCCAAGATAATCTATTTTAACATTGAATTTGTTTTTTCTTTTCTCTCGAATTTTTTTGGGACTTTATCACGTTATGACAACAAGTGCAAATATTATAAAAATATTACATGCAGTATAATTATGCCCATATACATACATACATAAGTAGCTATGTATAACAAAGTGGATCGGTCTGGTTGAAATTTAAATACCCTATAACTTTGAAAGTGGTAAGAGTTATTATTCAAATACATAGTGGGTAACTTAAATAAATCGTGGCTTCTATGTATTTAAAGCTTGGCAACATTGTTAATGATAATCCAATCTGGTAACGATTGGGACTTCTCTGATTAATGATTAGCTAAACCAATCTTGATCTTGGGACAAGGTATTGAACATTTTTCGAGATTAAGATTAAGATGCTACTGTGATTTCAAGAGCAAAAACAATTCTTAGTGTCCAAAGATAAGCCCAAAGCAGTACGATAATAATCTAAGCCAAGTCGCTTTCTGATCTTAGTAATCAACAGGGGTGCCACGTTCCTTCAAAATATATAAGTGACCTTCCAGAGGAAAATCGACCTGATAAAATTTAGCAGTACAGCTATATATAAGATAGGGTAAATTTTACTGGTTTTCAGTTTAAGGTAGAATTCAGTGCTGAGACATGTTCTAAACATCTTACAATTGATTTGAGGTCAATTATCAAATTACAAATACTAATAAAAGCTGTTTTACCAAATTTCTATTCTGTAGAAATTGATAATTGACAAACTCTGAACTTTGATATCTATAAACTTGAGTATTTCATTTTACGATTTCAAAATACCACAACACAGTTAATTTTTGGAATTTTAAAGTGATCGAGGTGTCATTTTATTCAAAATATACGAAGTATGTTTATTTAGAAAATGTAAAAAATCGGTTTTTGATTTTGTGAAGATAAGGTCCGTTTTCCTGTGGACGGTAACATTTAATCATCCAACCATTTGCTTAAAAAAAGCGATTTTGAAATTGTACAAACTTAACTCCTTTCACTTATTTTTTTAGTAATTTTTTGTTTCTAAGTTTAATCCCAATGAGAAGACTGGGACCAAGACCAAGTCCAATACCCTGACTAAGTTCAAGGCCAAGTATACATATATACCTCATAGCACTGTAGGGTGTGTGTATTAACAAAGTTGCTGATTTTGCTAAATAAAAAAATTTCGCAAGAATTTTTTCCATGTTCATCTTCTAATAAAATCTCTCAACAAGGTGTGATATTGCGATGTTGTTGATAAGCGTTCGTCTTTCATTGACACTTTATCTAAGTGTTTCTTCTTAGTATGATTAAGTTGTTAATTTGAATATTCTACTGACCTATTTAAGTTTTTTTTTTTATTGTTTTTTTTTCTCAATAATGGTAAAAAGTAATAGAATATTTAGAAGTACCGTTGAAAACACTTTGAAAATAAAAAATGACAAGCCCCACCCAATATAGCGTTTTTTTTTTCGAATAAAAGAATTTCGTGATTTATTCTATATAGTCTATTAATAAATTGGTTCCACCTGATTATTACCGTGGTATCTTTATGCGGGTATAATTTAAAAGCACGGTATAGCTTTGACAAAATATTATTACCTCTGACAGTGTTTTGATTCATTACGATGGCAGTCGTTCTTTATTTGGCATTTGTTATGCCTCACCTTGTAAAATTGGTGACATTAATACTAAGCTCAGAGAAATCTATAGAATTTTATTCAAGAACATTGTCAATAGCCGGGAGAAACTACACACAAATTGCCAATGCAACCGTAAGTGCACCTAAGAAATATTACTATTACTTATATGGTCGCGAGATTACAATTATCACCGACATCATACATCATCCTTAACATAAGATAATGATAATTGAAATGGCCAATTAACCTGAAACAAATGATAAGCAATCTGCATCACAAGTATTAAAAGATCCTGATATGGTGAAAGTGCTTAGCAGAGCGTTAAGAAGCTGGTCAGACAAAAATGTTCGAACAGATCAGCCATTTCCATAATATTGTCGTTGCACCCAAATAAGATTGCCAAAGGGATCATGCTAGTCTTTCGGCGATTTAAAAAAAAATTTTGTGTACCCAAAATTTTTTTACGGAATTTCGTTCAACATTGTATTTGGACGTGTTTTCAATAAAAAAAATTTCCAAATCCTTACAGCACTTCGTTTTTTATTCGACTTTTTATCAACCGTTTATGGTCGCGCCCCCCTTTTCAAGTTCTTACAAGCTTGCGCCCCCTCCCCATTTAAAAAATGCATCAACAAAATTAAACATATTTCTAGTTTTTACATAAAAATTTACTTCTTATTCAAAAATGATTAAGAAGTAAGTTATATAACAAAATGTATATTATTGGTTTTTTTTTTTCAAATCAAGTTTTCCAACCATATTCTTAAATTGAAGAATCCAAAACATGGAATTTTGAACTATATCTCGATGACTTTTTTTGTTAATTTGCGATTGCTGAATCCGAATCTGCCAACCATTTTTCTCTATCAGGCCTATGATTCGAGTTACCCTTGCAGAGCACGCTTTTTTTCCAGACATATGGCACTCATCCAGGCAGTAGTGTAGTGTACCTGTTAACTTTTTCAGTTTAATCATAACTTTCCAAGATATCGTTGAGTCAATTGTAAACTATCCAATCTTTTTTTTTTAATTTTTTGGAGATGTTAGCCACAGCTCAGAACTCCATTTCTATTTGTTGGTCTGTCTGTATAATTAATATCAAATCGAAATTAGTTTTCGGTAAAACAGATTGGAGTTAACGTCTAATTTGATTTACTGGAGTACAAAGCCAATTTCATCTTATTTATCGAAATGTGGAACACCATAAGTTTTATATAATTTCTATTCTGAAGAAAATTGGATTTCAAAACTTAAAAATCATCAATATAAGAAGATCGGGATAAAATAAGTTAAGATAAAAATTTGCCTTGATTAAGAAAATCGGGTTTAACTTTATGTATATTTTCTTTATTTTCATAGGTTCTTTAAAATGTATCGCGCCCCCCAGCATTGTCTTTCCGCCCCACCAAAACAAAACAATGAAATTAAGTTGTTCGAATCCGGAATTAGAATTCCTCTACTGATTATGGTTTTTAAAATATCATGACCTTAACGTCAAACACAAGTGTGTTGGAATTTCATGATACCATCTTACAATGATCATAACTTTGTTAAGAAAAATTATAGATAACCACTTAAAAGCTTATAAAATAGAAAGAGAATAGTACTACTTATATAATGCAGTTTTTAGAAAAGAACAAACATTATGTTCGTTCTATATATCGACGCATGATACGAAAAGTAGGATGATTCAATTCTCCTACAAAAAGTAGGTTGTTTTATATTTTTGGAAGAAAAGTAGGACGTTTCAGAATTTTTAACAAAAAGTATGATGTTTCATATTTTTTTATGAAAAATAGGATGTTTTACATTCTTGGACGAAAAGTAGGACGTTTCAAACTTTTTTACGAAAAGTAGGACGTTTCATAATTTGTTACGAAAAGTAGGTTGTTTTAAACTTTTAGACGAAAACAAGGATATTTCATATTTAAAAAATGTGAATCATGTCATAAGCGCATATTAAAATTAGTGTTACGGATTTTTCAACATCAATGTAACAAAATTTTAATGCCACCTTTTTTTTTGAGTAACCTTGCACATTCAGAACCAACTTCATGCTGAAGCCTTTTGTTTTTTATGACTGTGTGGTTGATTCGTAAAAAACCGACGAGTCAGTTGAGTTTTGGAGTTTGACGGCGTTAGCTTTCTTTTAATTCGGCTGTATGAAACATAAAAAGTGTATGGAAGGAAAAATGGAAGTTGTGTGAAAAAAAAAATAGAAGTGCTAAAATTAAAAACCATAATTACCAATAAAGAAAAAGAATTTTTAAATTTAAATTTTGAATAAAAACTGTGAATAAACCAAAGAAAAATCAATTTTGAAAGAAAAGAACGAAAAAAAAAAGTATTAAAAGAAAATGCTTTACAACAGTATGTAAATACTTTGTGTAGTGCAGTGTGATTTGCAGAACAAATGTGCATTAAACTAAAACAATAAAATAGCTGGAATTAAATTTGAAAATGGAAAAAAAAGCTATCATAAAAAAATGTGAATTCTTTTTGGTATACATAATAAATTGTATGTAGAGCTTCGCCATTTTTTAAATAACAATTATATACGCATACACGCATATACATATAAGTATGTATGTCAATCTGTACAGCCCAAAAGAAATTTGCAAACGTACAGCTGTGAACTTTGCTTGCACAGACGTTTAAATACAAGTTTTTGTGAACAGTTTTAAGATAATTTTTAATCGAAGTCCTATATGATTAAAAGAAACACCATATTCTAAAAGTTGAACTAAATAAGTAGAAAATGAAATAATTAAAATTAAATAAACTAAAAAGAGAAAGCAAAGAAAGAAGTTTTCTTTTTGGTTGTCCATGTGTTCATCATATTTCGAGTGTCGCAATTGACGTCACACACTTTGATGCTGTTTTGTCCACTCCAATTGGATTTTTGTTTTCGTTGTTTTCATGCAAATTTCGGCACTCAACGTTTGCAGATTTTACTACAGTGGTCAACGTTTACTCATCAATGGCAGAAATTTAAAGTATGTAAGATATTTTAACTTTTATGTTTATATTCAATTTTTTTTTTCCTACAATAATAAATACGAGTATTTTAAATCTAATCTAAAAATTACAACTAATGTTACATTAAAAGAATTTAACAAATTAAAATGACTAAATAACTTTTTTTTTGTAAAATCAAAAAGAAAACTAATATACTTCAAACAAATTAAAACAACATTTTTTTAAAAAGTAATTCAAGTGATGCATCAATTTGACATAGTATTTAAGTTCAGAATAATTTCATATCCAAAAATACACTGAGAAAAATGATTTTTTTTAATAAATTAAATTTAAAAATGAACTAAATTTTTTAATATGGGAACGCTGACAAAGATAGAATGTGAAAGTAAGTAAGCAGACGTTCTGTGTTTTAGTTAAGGGGCAGTCATATGAAACTATAGAGTGCTTGTGATTGCCATTGGTGTGCTAATCTAGTTTTCTCAGATTAGTGGGTGGGAAAAATTGCACTTAGTGTGACATTACAACTCGTCACATTTTTGAGAAAAAAATAACGAACGTTTTGAATCGGTTACTTTGATTTTTTAATTTTGCTCTGTATGGTATTTTATTTATATGGCATGACGAAATTTTTGCTATGATTATGCTGCTCCGTTTCGGTAGGTACAAGAACCACGCCATTACCCAATAGAACTAGCCGAAGACAACTAACCATGCCGCCGCGTACTTACCACTCGGACCGGACAGGTAAAGCATAACATTAGTTAACTTATTTTATGTATTTAAATGAACCTTAACCTTCGCTGTGAGCTTCTTTTAGCTTATGCATGAAATAAAATGCTTGTGTCATCAACAAATCTGCTTAAATTTTTATTGTTTTGATGTTCGAAAATTACAGCAAATTAACAATCATTGGAAAAAAATCGGTGCAGTGCTTTAGCGGCGAAAGCGTTTTCCCATCTAAGGGCGTGGCACCACCCATTTAAGAACATATGAGTCATATTATCGCTCCTTAGTGTTAAACCTATCTTCAAATTGAATTTCATAAAAATCAATGCAGTGGCTTAGCCGTGAGAGCGTTTTTTCCATTTAGGGGCGTAGCACCGCCCATCTAAAAAAAAAATATCCAATGTACTGCTCCTCTTCACAGCCTTTCCAACAAAATAAATAGTCTAGCGAATATGTTGAAATTTAGGCATAGAAAGGGACTGAACCGATTTCGTTTACCTCTTTATATATAGATATGTTATATTTTCTCATCGTTCCTTCACTTAATAACTTATACCTGATAGTACCTAATATTTCATTTACATTAGGAAATTGAAGTAACAAAATAAGAAACACCCTAGTTTTTTGCCAAAAATACGCTGCAAGAATCAACGTCAACCTAGTTTTCGTGCAAGGCATCGAAACGTCCTAGTTTTCGTCCAAATTGTTCAGACATCCTATTTTTCGACATTAAAACTTTAACGTCCTACTTTTATACACAAAACTTCGAAGAAACCTAGTTTTCGTTATATATAATGAAACAACCTAGTTTTCGTGCAAATAAGTTTGAAACGTCCAACTTTTCGTCCAAGAATTTTTGAAAAACTACTTTTCCTAGGAGAATTGAATCATCCTACTTTTCGTATCATGCGTCGATATATTCTCAAAAATAACCAAAAATAGTGTCTTTCTACCAATTCTTAATGGTAAAGAGTTCGCTCAATCAGATGACTATGGATGGTTTAAAAAATCATTTTATTTAGTCGTTTTCCTTTTTCATATGAATCCTTTTAAATCAAACATAGAAGCCGCTTTGATTGAGCGACATCTAAATATGGTACAATTCAGCTGAAATTTGGGAAATATATTAATTATCATGACAATAGTAAGGTTAGCCCTCTGGAGAATATAATTTTCAAACTTCTTAAAAAATGGACCACCCTAATGGAACACTGTATTTTATTCATTTGGAAAATTCAACACATTGAATCAAATTATCTCGTAAAAATTTCTATGCGATGATTATTTACGGTTTTCCAGTTGGTTTATCTAAACAAGAGTGTATTGATCGGCTGAAAACGGGTTTTGGCGACGAGGTACCATCCAAAACCTGAGTGTACTAGTGGTCTAAAGAGTCCTTTCACGACGAACTTCACTTAAAACCGACCCGCCCGAAGGTCGTCCAAAAACAGCTGTTGTGTTAGAAAACGTCGATGCTGTGCGAAAATTTTTTGAAGAAGATAATCATGTGACCTATGTAGAAATTGAGGCATTAGTAGAACCATCATATAAATAATCTTGCATGAACATTTAGTGGTGCGTAAGCTATTTGAGTGTTGAGATCCACATAAATTAACAATCCAAAAAATACCTGCTAAAATTAAATTTTTCAAGTCAATAAAACATCTTCTTCCATTGCGAAATGAAAGATGATTGTCAAAAAAATTTGCATCGGAAAACACTATGAAACGCCAAATCGAAGGTTGCTGAGTTTTTTAAGAATTGATAAAGTCATTAAGTTATACAACAACAAAGAGGAAATGTCAATGATAAAGACCCAGAAATAATCATAATCATTTCCACTATTTTATGATTTTGTTGATCATTTGATTCCATCAAAATTTACTCCGTATTCCTTCCTAAAATAAAAGAAAAAGTTTTAGATCAATATGTTAGAGAAGCGCATCGCAATATAACACCTCTTCATCTCAAACAATATTCCAACCAAAAAAAGAAAAGGTTGATAAGGATTTTTGTGCCAATAAAATAAGCATTGAACAAATAGAGAGGAGAAAAGAAATATAGGAGAAAGTTAGATCTAGGAGTTTAAGCAAGGGGAAATAATGGTAATCGTTTCAGAGGAGCAGAAATACTGAGGAATAATCCTACACAAAATTCTTACTTGGAAGAATCACTTACACAGTGTAACACGAAAAATCCAAACAAATTTTTGAATGCCGTTTCTGTAAGTAGCAAAACCCTATCTGGTTTTGTTTGGCTCCTGCTCGAATTTTATAGTACTTTGTAAATTGGATTCAAAACAGCCTTTTTAAAGTTGCCACGTCTATAAGTCGTAAACCGTAAAGTTGTAGATATGGACTTAAGGAAAAAAAGAGTTCAAAAACTTAACCGAAGAAATTGGGTCTTGAGCCTCATAATCAGAAAAATGCCGAAATATTATATAATTTTTCGTCATAGCTACAAAACCGTTAATTATTTCGAAGAACAATTATAGGCATGACTAAACTGAACAACTCTTTAGAGATTGCCATTAGCATTTAAGTACTCCGTGATACCGTACCTACACATCTACGATTATCTTTTTTCCTTATTTGTGCAATTCTCTACCAAGAAATATAAAGTGTGTAATAAACGAGAAAAACTTCAAGAATTTATTATTTATTTATTTTTCCCAAAATTAATTAAAGTTATCTATTTATTTATCTAGCTGATTGTGTCTCACTTTATTATATATAACTCATTATTTTCTAATCACTTAATTCGTGATTTAAGAACTTATCTAAATATTTACTATGTTTAATTAAAATTATAAAGTTAATTCCTATTAAAGTAGGGTAAGGGAGGGAAATATGGACCACCAATCTTTCTCTTTTAAATAAAACTCAAAATACATAAAACAAAACAATTTCATTCATTAAAGGAAACAATTCAGCTTAATTCTGTTCTGCATATCTTATCAGGATAAAGAAAAAAATTTAAAATACTAGAAATACTCAAAATGAAGATAAGAAAAAAGTGTAGTGTTATATGAACTGTATAGTCCATATTGCCCCACATACTTATTTATTTAGTACAGATGTTGCATATAAAAATGATACTTCCACATCCGGCGCATACTTCATGACTCCAAGAACGCCATATTACACATTCAACCCAAACCTCTGCACGGCAATCTTTTAAGTAAGGGGTATTACAGTATATGCATTTTTCGTCTTCCCTTCCTTAGGGGTTTTCGAATTCCGAATCATCACCATCAGACTCGTCATGAAAACTGCAACTAAGTTGATTCTCCATCTGAAGAAGATGATAAATATATTTGTTTTGAGGCTTTTTTTCTTGGTGCTCCATATTGCCCGCAGCACGTGTTGACGAACTAAATGGTTTTTTATCAAAAACTGTTGTGGTTAATGAACTAATTTGTGCTAATAACTTATAAATGGTATTCCCTGACTTCATATAATTAACCATTTATTTAAAAACACGTTGTCTTTAAAGTGAAATAATGAAATTTACTCATTAGAAAACAATGATCACCAAACTCTTTTTTAGATAAAACCACTTTACAGAAAAATGCAACTTCATCGAAAGCTAAAATCGAACTGATATAAGCTAAAGGTATTGGTGTAAAGTTTGAATATGAATAACGGGAGATCCTATGCACGCAATCGAAAATATCCGTGTGGTCCATATTACCCACGTAGTCCATATTTCCCTCCCTTACCCTACTATAAAAGACAAAGTCATACGTATATTGACTTTCCTTTATTTTTTATAAAATTGAAAATCGAAATTAAATTTAACGAAAATACCCACGACCAAACTCAACCACTCTTCAGAGCATGCCAATTGCATTTGAGTTCTCCTTGATACCGTTTTCTAGATGCATAAAGTGTGCCATACAGGTGTGACGAATTTTGATGTTTTTTGGTTGGGAATTTCGAGCTATTTTTGAGTTTTTCAACAGTAATTTCGCGCTGTCTGGGAAATTTTAAATTTTCCCGGAAAACTACCAATTTTCCCGGAAAACCCCTTCTAACTTTTTTTTTCAGCCAGACGAATCCACTGGAAGAGTAAGTATTGAAATCTTTTGAAGCAGAAATTTCGAGCTAGCTTCAAGCTGACCTTGAATATATAATTTTCGGACATAATACCCATTTACGAAATGGGCATTATGTTCGTGGGGATTATGTAATGGCAACGCCATAAAAACAGGTTTTTTGGGATTTTCCGGGAAAGTTTGAGGTTTTCCGGAAAACACTTTTAATTTTTGATAAGCTCGAATCTAACTCGAAATTCGTGTGTCAAATGATATGATCGCTAAATATTCTCATGGGTTCGTCTGGCTGAAAAAATAAAGCAAGCCCTTTAAAAATTTTTTGGGATTTTTCGGGGAAATTAAAGGTTTTTCGGAAAACACTTCATTCGAGGTCAGCTCGAAACTAGCTCGAAATTTCTGCGTTAAAAGACTTCATTGCTTACTCTTCCCGCGGATTCGTCTGGCTGAAAAAAAAAACTTAGCTATGCAAAACAATTTTTTCGCTTTTCAGGAAAATGGAAAATTTCCCAGACAGCTCAAAATTACTGTCAAAAAGCTCGAAAATAGCTCTAAATTCCCAACCAAAAAACATCGAAACTGGTCACACCTGTGTGGCTCACTTTATGCACCTAGAAAACGGTATCAAGGAGAACTCAAATGTAATTGGCATGCTCTGAAGAGTGGTTGAGTTTGGTCGTGGGTACAATTTCCTTTTAATTGTTTGGCAAAATACGGAACGGCTTGGACCAAAAAAGGTATAATTTTTCGGTAGTTTTGTGAATTTGAAGCCCAAGACCCAATTTTTCAAGGTCAGTTATATGAGCACTTTCTTTTCCTGAGCCTATACCTAAACCTTCGTTGAAGATTGGAAAACAAAATCTCGAATAGTTTGCGAGATATAACTGTGGCAACTTTGAAAAAGAAAGTTTGAACCCAAATGTTTGCAGTGTTATAAGATCCGACCTGAAGCTAAACGAAACGGTATCTGGGTTTTCCTAGTAACATGAAGTACTTTCAGAAACATCACTAACAAAATTGTTTGGATTTGATGACCTCAAAAATGCTGCACAGTGTTATCACACATAATATACAAATCCTCAAAAACATAATTTCAAAAGAAATAAATTAAGTTTTTCAGTTAGTTTGAGTGTCTCAGAGGCATTTACACTGGAACTTAAGTGAATCTTTGCCATCTAATAGTTAAAAAAAAAGCAGCTTAGTCTGCTCGTAGACTACGTCATCTGCACCAAGTAATAGAAAGCAGTAGCGATGGGAAAAATAGAGACACCTTCATCCTCAACATACATGTGACCTTTCTTAGATAGTAAAGCAGCTCTAAAATCTTGAATGGTGTTTTCAATTTCGAACGGGAGTATGTTGAACCAAGCCCTTTCCAGGACGTATAAATAATGTAACTCTAAGCAAGAGTGAACAATTGCTTCGGAAACAAGTCGATTCGGGAATAATAGCCGAATCAACTACTGAAGAACCCAAGAAGGCGTGCGGCAAGCGAAAATGCTACCCGCGTTAAGTTGGGAGATATAAAATCTCAGCTGAAAGATCAATATTATTAATTGTCTTTACTATAAACGCATTTCTTTGTCGTTTTACATGCTTCATTTTCAAGATTAATCAAAACTACAAATTTATTACCAAAACTACATATGAATACTGTTGTGTATTGTTTTATTTCCATACTAAAAATTCCTTAATATATACATACATTAATTTACAAATAATTTATAAAGGAATCACAAAAATGGGAATAATTAGATATAAATTTGCTAACTAATAATAATATGGGCAAGAAGAATTTCGAAACACTTCGCTAAGTATTTAAGATCTAACCACTTAACATTATAATGATGAAGCTTGTAATGTATACTATGTATGTACCTAAAGTATTGGATAACTGCATTCACTAGCGATACCACAAAAACTATCCGCATTTCGCAGCAATTTCATAAAACCATTTTCACCCCAATTTTCCGAATACGAGTTCTTAATAATCCAATAGTCTTTACCACCTTCGGTGCCATAGCCAACAACAACAACTGAATGATTAACATCTTCCTGATTACATTCATCATCGTCATATATACCGCCCATGTATTGTTCAAATGAAATTGGCGCTGCATTCATTGAGCATGCTAGCGGTCCCAAAGTAGCGATAACTTCCTTCATTTTCTCCTCATCACCTGGCTTAATTCGACCATAATCACGTATCTGTACACCTTTGCCAGTTTCATTCCGATGACACTGGCCATCTTCCATTTGTGTATAGGGATATTTGCTTGCCAGTGAAACACCATGATCACGTATATATTCAAAGGCATACTCTTGGAAACCGCCATCACATCCCATGCTGCCATAATCTTCAGCACAATCGACTAAATTTTGTTCAGACAAAGGTACCAAAATGCCAGTGCGTCGAAAGAGATGTCCCTCCAATGCACCAATCGTAGCAAATGACCAACAGGCACCGCAATCAAGGCCCTGAAACCGTGCTGGTGTAACACCGCCCAATACACGCCAATCGTATGAATCGGGTAGATTGGTATTCAATTTGCTCGTTACATAGTTTGTATGACGTGATGCAATATCTCTGTAAAAATATTAAATTTAAGTTTTAGAAATATGTGCATATAAAATAATAAATATCTGATTATATGAAATTAATTAAATAAGTAATTTACTGGTCGGCAGAAATCGGACCAACTAAAATATTTCTGTGAATGACAAACTTAATACAGACGGCTTAAGGACAAAAGAGATGTATAAAATGTTATGGGATACCTGTAGAAATCTGCTCATATTACATAGTGATTAGGTAACTAATCATTTGATTGACAAATTGACTAAGTATGTAATTGTGTAATTGAGTAACAGGTATAACATCTCTTCAATTTTTTGTCAAATTTTTAAGATGGCATACTTCCAATTAACTGACAAAATAACAAATTACCAATTGATTGACAAAATGATTAAGGAATTAAATGACATGCTGACAAAATCATGAATTATTTTGTTGACTAATTGTCAAATTGACAAAATAATTGACTTATTGAATCATTAACGGAATAATTAATTGTCTAATTGATGGCGTGAATTATGGATTCAATGGCTAACAAATTGATTTATTGCTTAAGAAACTTATGTAACGATAGGTAGGGTAGATAATCAACTAATTATTTGATTTGTTACAAATTCATTGACCAATTAAATTGATTAAATAACTACAGTACCTGGAGGCCGATCATTGCTCGGTCAACAATCTGATCTTATTTTTTTAGTCGATGTTTTTATTCATAGCTATTTTTGTGTTGAAATTTGTATCTTTTCACCTCTAATGTTCATGCTTTCAAAATGATAAATTATCTGATGAGAATAATAATAAGAAAAAACTCGGAAAGTATCAAATGGTATAGGAAACAATAGAAAAATGTCAAAAACTCAAAATTATTTTTTTCGTGAAATAGAATGCTTTAAAATAAATACATAAGTGGGATATGCACCCAAAATATTTCGTCTTTTGTATGAGGGCTGAAAAATACTATCTTCAAAGGATTATAACTCGGAAAATAAGAGTGCTATTGGAAAAATCCGAAAGAATATTTTGATAAGGAAGAGTGTGGCTATTCGATGCCATTAGTAAAAAAGAATTGCACCCTTTCTTGTAGCTACGCTGTAAGACTGAACGCAGCGTTTTCTTTAACTTCAAGCAATTATATTTCAAAATCCTGGATGCATAATGACAGTTCTGCAGATGAAGACAGATTCAGCGTCCAAAAGTATATAAGACTGCATATGAGAAATAAAAAGTTCATTCCATTTTTTTATTTTAATTTTGGTAAAAAAGGGACGTGGAAATTCTAATACTTTTCGTTATGCTTTACATACTTATGATCCAGATACGCATACTAAATTTCATCAAAATATATTATACCTATTGCGAGAAATAGCATTTAATGTGTTTTCCTTACAGGGTGGCTGATTCGAACTGTTACCAACTTCAGATAGACTTATCTGACTTATCTCTGTTTTACTTCCATCAAAATATGTTGCACCATTTGGGAGAAATAACATTTAACGTGTTTAACTTGTATGGGAGGTTCCACGCGCACCTGCGATATTTAGCCCACTTTCAGATCGTAGGTGCCTAATAGCAAGTAGACTCCCTACAGTTAAATTCAGAAAGATTGCTTCAGTAGTTTCCTTTTTATAGCATATTATATTTTTCTGGGCGGAGCCACGCCCTTCAACGAATTTTCCAATGTCTGCACACGTAACATCCCCTCAATTTTCATTAAAATTGTTAGATTCGTTTTCGAGTAATATTGAATCAAAATTTTCAAGGGTTAAAAAGTAGGCACTTCTTCGATCCCGCCCACTTTTTTTTACAAGGTACATATAATTAAGCACTACTCGCCAACTAAATTTCATCCAAATAAATTGTATGGTTTACGGGTTATGACCAAATCAAATTTTAAAACTAAGGGTGGTGCCACGCCCCCTCATGGATATCTACAGATTAAAAGCCTATCTCATTTTTCATTTCATGTTAATATCTATCGTTATTCCAAGTTTCAATAAAATCGCTGAAGCCGTTTTAGTGAAAAATATTTGGCCCAGATATTTATATAAAGAAACACACAAATACACAATTTTATCTCGGATAACAAGACAAGATATGTATTTGACGAATTTACTAACCGATTAACCCTTTCATGACCAACGGAACACATATGGGCTAATCCTGCGTTTCGAACGTTACATTTGTACGCATTTTTTTAAATCCTGAAGGCGCTCTGAATGTTAAACTCTTAATTTACCTGCAGCGGTATGTTACCCTTTGAGAGTACTTTCAGAAGGCATTCAGAAATATTTCCTAGCTTGTATCAGTTAGAATATAATCGTGCATAAAGTGCTGTTCGCACGTTACAAAAAACAGAAGTCGTTGTGGAGATCAATGTACATTTTCAAAATTTTTTGCGAATTTTCCAGTATAAATGAAAAAAGCAAAATCCTCCAAAGAAAGAAGAATATTTGAGCATATCAAAACTGCTTTTGAGGGAATCAAATAGTCCTTCGTTCGTACAAAAATGTAACTTTTGTGTGTTGCGCACGTTACGTTGCGAACGTTACAATTTTTATTTTATATATATACATGGGCTATCGAAAATTGATGCAGCCCCTTTCCAACTAACTTAAACACATTATATTTGCTTGATTTATTTGTGGAAAAGGTTGTAAAGAAGTGCAGTGCATACAAAAGTAAAATTTTTTCTTGGCACCGCATCCCACGGTAAAAATACGCTGTTGCAGCTTAACCACTGCATCGATTTTTATGAAATTTGGAATGCAACGTTATTAAAAACTTTTTGTTACATAGCTGCCGGTGCGATGCCCCTAAAGGCGAAATGCATTTCCGCGGCTATATCGGTGGACCAATTTTTAGGAAACTCGGAATGGATATTGAACCCTCAGAAAGCATATAGAAAACCTTTAATAATTTAGTGGGCAATACCACTCACCTAGTGGCGAAATGCGCTTTTACGGAATCTTTATAATTTTTCTCTTGGTTGACCTTTTTTCGGATATGCCCATATGTGTCATTTGAATTTTTAATGTCAGATCCACATTTTCTTTGCTATTGGAGCCAGACAGGTCTTCGTCGATAGAGAATAGATATCTGGTATCAGAGAAATTAAGTTTTATATCCTCAGGACCTCACAGGGTGATCCCAAATCCAAAAAATTGTGTTTTTTTTTTAATTAATTTTCAGTAGATTTGATCTCGAATACTGTTACATAAACGATATGAAGCGTCTAAGTAGCAAGTGTAAAAGACTTTCAGCTTCTTAGAAATGTCTAGGAATTTTCAATTCACCGACTTATTTTCCTACAGGGAGCTTAGATAAAATGGGACACCCGTGTCCTGTTGGTCGTTAAAGGTAACAAATTATTTATTTAATTTTTTGTTTTTGCTTTTTTTTACCATAAAATACTGACAAAAATAATTTTTCCGATATAAATTAAAGAAAAAAACTATATAGAATTTATCCATGGTGAATTTGGAACCAAATTTTGTTGTTTTGTGAAACAAAAATAGTCCAGACAAACTAGGTAAACATATCTGAACATGACCCGATTTTGATCGGACATGGCTCATTTTGTACGTAATTAAATTTTAATACAAACCAAAACATTGGATTTATGCGTTTGCCCTTCTTTCCTTTAAGTCCCCCATGAAGCCCTCATAAAATCCATAAAACTGTTTTAAAATTTGTACTAAAAATGGAAAATAATGCTACCGAGGTGATTTTCGCGGTAATTGAATCTGAATATAATGTTGGAAAACTGAAAAATTCAAAATGGCGACGGAAAATTGTGCATACCCCCACCGCCACCCAAACAAAATATTACCTTTATTTTTACCTTTCACGAGCAATGGGACATACGATGGGCCTAACAAAAGTTCGCTTTGTAGAATTGAAAAAACTGGATTAAAGATTTTTTAAATTTATAGCTTTATCCTTCATCTATTTGAATATTTTCAACGTAATCGCCATATATTTTGATACATTTTTGAAGTCGATAAATCCATCTTGAAAAACAGTCTGCTAAATCGGCTTTTTGCAGTTTTACAATTTCATCATTATTCTCATTTATTATCTCCTCATTGCTGTTAAAGACTCTCCCCCTCAATTTTTTTCTTATTTTTGGAAACAACCAAAAGTCACAAGGCGCTGGACTTGGAAAACAAGGTGCTGGACAAATTTCTTCGATGCCTGAAAGCGCAATTAAATCGGTCGTTTTTTCAGCAGTGTGCGCTGGCGCATTATCGTGATGTAGAAAGTAGCGGCGTAGCTCCTTTTTTTGTCGTTTTCCCAATAAATTTTCGAAAACTTCTGGTAAACAGGTTTCATTATACCATTTAGCAGTAACCGTCTGACCTTTTTCCAAAGGAATATCAGCTACAACTTTCTCTCTGGTGAAGTAAACTGACATCATTACTTTTGTTGCTGACTTTTTCTTGCTTTACTTTAACAGGTGGATTTGCACCTTCTGGGTTCCGTACCATGGATTGTTGTTTGGTTTCAGGGTCGTACTTCTAAAACCAAGCTTCATCATTTGTTACTATTTTCTTGAAAGTGTTAGACTCTCCGTTTTTGTATTTTTTAAGAAAATACTTAGCAAAACGCACACGTGCCTCTTTTTGAGCATCATTTAAAATTCTTAGAACCCATCGTGCAGATTTCTTCGTTTATCCAAGATCATTTTTTAATATTCGCGATACAGCCATGGCATTCAAGCCCAGTTTGTCAGCAATGATTTTCTGGGTCAATCTTGGATCTTCGTCAATTTTAGACTTCACCACACTTGCATAATTAGTCGAAGATTTTGGGCGGCCTTCTCAAGGTTCGTCCTCCACAGAAAAATGACCTGTGTGGAATCTTCGGAACCACTTTGAAGTAGTCACGAGAGATGGCGCATTAACTTCAAATGCTATTTGGCATTCACTAAATGTTTCCACAGGCTTGAGCTTACGTCGAAATCCAAAAAGAAAAGCAAACCGAATCTCTTGTTGCGTTGGCACTGAAATATCTGCTGACATTGTTTCACGATTTTTACGTTTTATTTTCTCCATTTTGACCGATCTTTCTAAAAACTAAAATGATATATCGTAAGACTATAACAAATAGTACGCAATTTTTTGATTTACTAAAAATTTATAACATGACACCTACTAAGCGAACTTTTGTTAGGCCCTACGTATGTGTCCCATCATTTTTTTCACACTTGGCATTGAAAAAATTAAGTTTTGAAATGTTATATTGCTTAGCAAGAATCTGCAAAAAAAATTACAAATTTTCCAGCGGTTCAGGAGCGGTCGGGAAAGGGTTAAATGAACAGTTGTCTATTTCACTAACTAATTTAATGTTTGACCAATGTTTTTTGCTATTTATATAATTCTTTGGATAGTTATGATATATATTTGTTAATTACACGTAGTTAACTGATCAAATAATTGTCAAATTAATAAAAAAATTAACTTATCCTGGTTTAGCACAACACATTAAAAAAAATATTTACACTTAAACATAAAAATAAAATATACAAATGTAAAGTTTATAATCCAATAGAAATACTTACTCTCCCTTATATGTTATCTTAGATCCAGTCATTCTAGCCACCTCAGCACGTGTCATATCGGCCAATGGATTAACAGTCATAAGAAATGAACCCTGTCCGGCATTTGCATATTTATTGCCCAAATCGATGACAGCTTTTTTTCCTATAAATATTGATTCACGAAATTGTCGCTCCTTTTCATCTGGATAGGATTTGCCTGTTTGCGCTAAAAAATCATCAAAATTTTGCACATCACAAAGTTTCCGAAATTCTTGTAGAGCCGTCGCAAATGTTGGCATAGCAATAAGCAGCAAAAAAATACTAAGTCGTTTTAGTAAAAATTTGCACATTGTTACTAAAAATGAAAACAGGTAAAAAAATAAAGAAATAATTTTAAAAAAAACTGTAAATACAATGGGTAAATATTGTAGGAGCAAATAATGAAATTTTTTTTCGTTTTCTCCATTCTATCATTTGTATCCGTATTAATTTAACCACAATTATCTGCCAGATCGTTAAATTCTTCTAAAATGATTAATCCTAAGTGTTAAAAACCCACTCAAATGATTTGTTACTTTTTTAATAGGGCATGCTTTTATGGAATATGGTATTAAGCCATTACAACACTTCTCGCATTTTTGACGGTGCTAGAGTTTTAAGGTTTTTGCCTTAGATATAAAGTTGCTGTTATGGATTGAAAAGTATTTGCAAGCAGAGTTAAGGAATAGTTTAAAGATCATACACAGTTGTCTTGAATAGTCGATAGGTGTGATGAAAGTGCGGGAAAAATCGGCATTCGTCAATAGTCGATGTATAGCATTTTGAAACTTTTGCTAACATGAGAGGTGCCACGCTCTCTTGTCCGATTTCATCTAGTTTCTGTTGAGAGCTTGCATTTATAGTTCTTAGTGTCTGAGTAAAATTTATATCTCAAAAAACGCTTTCAGTATAACGTTTTGAAGCTTTTGCTTATACGGGAGGTGCCACGCCCTCTTGTCCGATTTCATTCAGTTTTTTTTTTCAGAGCTAGCGTTTACAATTCGTAGTATTTATGTGTGTTTCGCTTTCATTGTCGTGAAAGAAGTTGCATTTTGAATCTATTTTTTGTATGGGCGGAAGGCGTGTCCGTTGACCGATTTCACTCATTTTTAATCCCATGAGCTTACTTTGACGACGGAGGCAGTGTACCAAATTTCATTGAATTATCCAGCCATATAGACTCAGGAGGTGACGCTGATCAAGAATATATATACTTTTCTATATCTGCCACGCCTCCTTCTCTGCGTTACAAACGGAAGGGCAAAGTAAATGTACCCTGGATGTAGGGTATAATAATATCAAATATAACATATTTTTGAACTTCCACCCCACTGTATGTCAGTAAAACTACATTTGGATAAAACTATTCGTCCCTTGGATAATGAAATCAACGAAGAAAAATTTTTCTATTAAATCGTAAACCATAATATCCTGTTTATATAGGTAGTTTTGCCCCCTTTTTCAAAAAACTGGACTATAATGACCATAAAATGCGTTAAAAATCCAATTTAAGGAATAAATTAAATCGACATCTGATGGAATTTTTTTTTTTAACACTTAAGCAATATTTTCTCTGTGATACATTTGTACCAAGCCAACGATCATAAAATTGGAGCACTTTTTTATTTTTAGATGCTTTAAAAGTATAAGTAATATCACCGGTTTCCTAATAACTTCTACGGCGGGTTTATAGAAAACAAGACCTTAAGCAACAAAACAGATAGCATATTCGTGATTAGGAGTTCAATGTTGGAGAAGCGAGAGGTATAGAAAGTATATACATACGATATTCTTCATCAGCATTACCTCCTGAGTCGATATAGCCATGTCGGTCTATCTGGCTGGGTATCCGTGCGTGGAATTTTTTTTTTTTCACGGGAAAACCAAGCCATATAATTCAAAGAAATTTGGTACACTGCCTTCGTCGTCAAAGTTAGCTCGTGGGATTGAAAATGAGGCGCCTTCCTTATAAGTAAAAGTTTCGAAATGCTATACTGAAAAAGTTTTTCGAGATAATCCCACAAAATTTCACTCAAACACTTAGCGCCGTTTTCACAATGTTCAGTTAAAATTTAACTTTCAGATAAATAAAAATTTTGTATGAAATTTTATGTCAAAGTGCCAGTTAAAGTTCCAGTTAATGCTTAACTGGACATTGTAAAATTGGCCCTTAAAGTTATAAATGCAAGTTCAGAGCAAAAACTAGACCAAATCGGGCGAAAGGGCGTTCACCTCCGATAATAGCAAAAGCTTCAAAATGCTATGCTGAACGCTTTTTTTGGGATAATCAAACCAAATTTGACTCAAACACTAAGAACATGAAGTACAGGCTCTGAGAAAAAACTAAACGAACTCAAACAAGAGCGCGTGGCATATCCCATCCAAGCAAAATTTACGCAATTCTGTAGTGCAAGTGTTAATCGACGTAATAAATACAAATTTCGCATAGATCGGAGCAAAAACAAAGTGAATTCGGTTTAGAGGGCGTAGCACCTCCCACGTAAGCGAAAATTTCAAAATACTACTGTGTAGGGTATTTAATTTTTGGCCAAGCCAAATGTAACACCCTTACTATTTTCAGCTTAGGGCCAATTTCACAATGTTCAGTTAAGCTTTAACTGGAACTTTAACTGGCATTTTGACATAAAATTTCATACAAAATTTTTATTTATATGAAAGTTAAATTTTAACTGAACATTGTGAAATTGGCCCTTAATATCATAAATTATACACCATGAACAAAATTTTTCATGAAAATAGAGTCGAATTTCATTAATTTCTAACAAAATGTCAGCCAATTCATGTCATGACACCTTGAATGGCCTTATACTACTTTCAAAAAAACGATTCAAATATTAAAAATTAGTAAATTCTAACTGAAAGTTAAATCATATCATGGAGTTAATACTACAACTAGATTGATATCTAAGTTTAAGTATACAGAAACAAGAAGAAAAACCAGATCTACTTCCTAAGCATGTCAGTTTTTTTTTTAAATTATCGTCCCCAATCGAATTTATTAAAAAGCAAAAAAAAAAAAAATCCCAAACAAAAAACGAATTTCAAATTAGCAATGAAAATATCTAGTTTTAGTAGCGACCTGGCGATATCGTGTTAATAATTTGCCGTGTTTTGGTTGTTTCTCAATTTGTTATATTTCGGTGTTAGAAAAATGGATTTGATAATTATCGATCTTTAAATGACTTACATTAAATTTAATTAAAAATAATTTTCAGAAAAAAATATGTTTTAATTTTATGCTCTTATTTCAAATTTAGCATAGGTTAATTATAACCAAATCTTCATACATCTAATCAAATTGGTTTTTGTGTGTAATGTTGAAATATCAACACCTTGCGGGGCTACTACGGCTCATATCAAAATAATTGAAAAATGTAAAACATTATTGCAGTGTCATTATGGCTTTAAAGACTTTGTAAGTATGACATAATGTTAGATGTTCATATGTATGTTTGTACGTAAAGAAAGAAATTTAAGATCATTGAATTTAATGATTTGATTACCACAAGAAAAAAAAAACATGCCGGATTTTTTCCTTCAGCGTAGATAGATAGCATCATTAAAAATTGCAAAAGTTTGTTATTTTCGATCGATTTAAAATTTGTTATTTTCCGTTTTTTTGTTTTTCATAAACTTTGTCTAGTTGTTAGTTAAAACTGCTTTCACTTTTTCTTGCAGGTCTTGAAATTTGAAACTCATTATCAAAAAATTACCATATTGCTTTGAGGGTATGTAAATTATCAATGATAAATTTCATCACAGCATGTTATTATACATAGTTAAAACATATATATATTTTAAAAAAAAAAAAAAAAAGATTTTAGTGATAACATTTGTCATGTTTGTAATGTTGCAAATATGTAATTATATATTATATATTTATATATGAGACAGTTATTGCCAGAGTGGGCCATCCCAATTAAAGTTTTGCTTCTCATCAAATTTTCGTGAGCTTAAAATAATAATCTTATCAGTGATTAGTGATGAGCAAAATAAGTCTTGGTCTTGAATAATGGTCTTGGTAATTTTTGGAGACCAAGACCAAGACGTTGATATAATTTCAAGACCAAATTCCAAACTGCTATGGTCTTGGTATTGGTCACGATGATCATCACGACCAAGACTGCTTTTCAGTCTTTGTAATTTATAGTTAATGTCACACCCCTTTCAAGCATAAAAACATCTCTTAATTTGAAATTTTGCATCTTAAATGCCCAATAGCTTTTTAAAAATAAGGTTTGGAAATTTTGAATGCTAAACAATTTTTAGAAATTTTTTCAAGACGTACCCCAAGAATCAATGCCTAAGATCAATTCCAAAACCAAAACTCAATATCAAAAGCAAGATCAAGACTCAATGTCCAAGATCAAGACCAAGACGGCTATGGTTTATTATGAAAGTGGGCCAAGTCCAAAGTAATACACATCATCAGGCCTGTTCCGTAATCCACGTGGTTTCAATTACTTTTCATTTAGGAGGCTTTTTGATGAAATGGGTGAGTCACACGAGAAAAGTATTAGAATCTTTTTTGTGGAGAATTACAGGTTCAACAAATAATATTGATTTTCCACAAAAAATATCATCATACTTTTTATCGTGTGACTCACCATTTTCATCGAAAAGCCTTCTAAATGAAAAGTAATTGAAAACACACGGATTACGGAACAGGTCTGTATGTGTCATAATGATCGCTTATTTGACCGACATCATCTTTTCAACAAAATGCCATCAATTTCACATTATCAAGTAAACTTTCGTGAAAATGGAAATCAATTTTCTTCATTTCTTACAAAATTTCATCCAAGTCACATTACTTTTGCCTCATTTTGGACTTGTCCTACTTTCATAATAAACGGCTCATATATTATAGTATTTTGAGAACCTTTTTTGGTCATATTTACATTACTTATTTAAAAAAAAAAAAAATTGGTAGTAGTATCTTTTTCGTAAGCTTTTTTGCTTGAAAACACAGTTTTTATTCATTTTAGTGGAGTTTGAAAATGAAAATGTATTGAGCTTGATTTCATTCTGTCTGTAAGAAACTGAATAAATGAAATTTTGTCCGCTGTGTATGTCATCAAAATTAATTTGGAGGATTGAAACTTAGTAAAGTGAACTATGACAATTACATATATGGTGCATATGAATATCAAAATAAACACAATTGAATGTGATTTCGTTTTCGGTTGAATTCGAGCGCGAGTTAACATGGTTACTTGTTTGGTGGCACTTTTATTCGGTATATACCAAAAAGTAGAAATGAACCCAATTACTGAAGGTGATATGGTTCCGCTGCCATTTCTTCGTTTGCATGTTATACTTGGGATAGTTGGGAGTACAAATATAAAGCACTTGGGCGTACAGTCAGTCCAGAATAACAGAATTTTAGTAAGGTCACTTGTATTCAAAGTTTTCACAGCGTTTTCTTAAACACTAGAGTTCGCCTTGTGGCCGAAATTCGACCATTTCGATTTGACCACAAAACAAAGGAAAAAGTTTTTATACCCTTCCTTGGTCGATAAAACACAAAAAGCTTTTAATATTCTTCCTTAGGGTTCAGGCTATCTACATCGGTGCAGCAGCTAAGTTGCAATATCGTACTTTCCATTTAGAGGCGTGTAACTCCTACTATAGAGCAAACAGTTTTTGATATCTTTCTGTACCAAAATTCATAAAAATCAATCATGCTATCGTGCTATATAGTGCTTACTCTATATCTATACCAAATTTCATAAAAATCGTATGCAGTATTTTCGCCGTGAGAGCGTTTTTCCCATTTAGGGGCGTGGCACTATCCACTAAAATATAATGGTCATGTTATCGTTCCTTAGTTCCAATCCTACCTCCATACCAAATTTCGTTGAAACCGATGCTGCGGTTTAGCTGTGAGAGCGTTTTTTCCATTTAGGGGCGTAGCACCGCCCACTGAAAAACATAATGGTCATATTATCGTTCCTTAGTGTTAACTCTATCTCCACACCAAATTTCGTTAAAATCGATGCAGCGGTTTAGCTGTGAGAGCGTTTGTTTCATTTAAGGGCGTGGCACCGCCCACTGAAAAATGTAATGGTCATATTATCATTCCTTAATGCTAACCCTACCTCCGATCAAATTTCGTTAAAATCGATGCAGCGGTTTAGCTGTGAGAGCGTTTTTTTCATTTAGGGGCGTGGCACCGCCCACTTTAAAAAAATATATAGTCCTATGCACTGCTCCTCCTCACGACCTTTCCAACAAAAAAAAAAAATCAAGCAAATCGGTTGAGATTTAGGTATAGAAACAGGGACCTAACCGATTTCGTTTGCCTATTTATATATAGATTAGAGAAAACCTCAAATTTGTCAGGTAAAAATAGACTGAAGGTCCTACCCGACTAAAATTTTGCTATTCTGGAGTGACTGTTCATTCAAGCGCTTCATATTTGTACTCCTAAATATCTTACAACATTCAAAGGGAGAAATGGCACTAGAACCATATCACGCTCAGTAATTGGGTCCATTTCTCCTATTCAGTATAAACCATTCAAAATGTTCAGAAATGATATTAAGTGAAATCTCGCCTACACCAATGACTTCGAAAAACTCTTACCTGTATACAAGAAAATAAAAACAAGAGATTGGTTACTAGCTATGCTTCTTCCAATGAAGATGAAGATAATATTTTATTCCAAGATAAATCTGACGGGCGCGTTGGAAGTGGAGGAGACTATGGACAAATCACTAAGCCAGATGATTGGATCCAATGCGTAACGTGCCTTATGTGGTCACATGAAACATGTAGATCTTATTCGAAAACATGCAGGGCCGGCGTTACCATAAATGCTGAGTGTGCAAAGAGTGCGTATAGAAATATTTTGTATATAAAAAATATAGCGCAACCACATATATATTGTGTGCACATTAGTTTGGGATATTTCTTCCAATATGTAGGTACATACATATGTGCATAAAAATTGTAATTTATTTACATTTTCCGTGTTAAAAATCAAGCAATGTAAACTTGCTAGGTTTCCCGGCATTTTTGCGCCAAATTTTTTTTTTGCGGTAAGAAGAGCAGGTGCATGAAATTAACTGCAACTTTTAGCATCAAATATTCAACAGAGGCATTAGTTCAGCTGGTGGTAAGATCGTCGCCTGGTAACGCTGAAGTCGTGGGTTCCACTTCCCAGCGAATCCGAAAATTTTTTTTTTGGATCTTTTTGAATTATTTTTTTTTTTTTTTTTGTTTTTGTTTTGGTTTTTGTTTTGTTTTTCTGGGTAAATACGCTTATCACATTAATGGGTCGAATTTTAGAAATGAATATTTTCCATGCACAGTTGAATGAGTTTCTGTGCTAAGATGGCAAAATATTCCAATTTTTTTTGTAGGAGCTGGCAAAATCATTCATCACGCCATTCGGATAACAAAATTAAAGGCATATATACGTATACGATATTTACGATTTTTATCAGCAAATGTCGGCTCCTGAAAAATTCATAAAACTGGATATACGAGTATCATGCGATGTTAGCACACGGCTCGCTTTAACTTGGTTTTACCTCGATGTCGGTAGACTTCAGGTTTTTTGATGCAAAGTTTTTCACTGGAGTCTAAATATACAGAAAAAGTTTTTTTTTAAATCGCTCATCGAGCTAATCGATTTTCAGGGTCGAATTATTTCTTCACGTTATTTCTGTATCAAAAAAAAAAAAGTTAACTGATAAACTGAGTATGCAGTTATTTTTCCGTTCATTTGCAGATTCAAAAATGGTATTTTTGAAAATTTTACCTAAAAAAATTATAAGCATTTTAATAAAAAAGTGAATTTTTGCGTTTTATTTTTAGAAAATTGGCAACAAACGAAAACAAAGAAAATTATTTTCAATGGTAATTTTAATGCTGAGTCCGAACCCAGCCTTGGAATTGCTATATCTTCTCATTAAATAACGCGAAACGCTGGCTCCAAAGCGAAAATAAGCAACTGCACGAAATAAGCTGTGACTTGAATTTCCCCTGCTCGGTCGGTTTTTTCCGCCTTAAGCGTCTCGGAATCAAATTATGCGGATTTTTTTTTACTTATTATTAACAATAGACATTCCCGTCTAAGCCTGCATTTAAAATTTGATGATATTTGTATTAGTTTTAAAGATACAGTGTTTTAAAGTTAAAAAAAATTACTGCACGATATAAGCTGTGAGCCACTGTATATGGTTTTTGAAAAATCTTAACCTACAAGATTTATTTTTTGAGGTTATATAACCAAATAAGGAAGTCCTGAATCACAAATTTTGATAACGTAGCCTGAAGCCCCAGTCTTTTATTTCATAACTTAGCTTCAATTATGTTGATAACTTTCTTCGTCTTTGAATTATCGTAAGCTGAAATATCAAAATAACGTGGATTTTTGCTTTTGTCACCTTTTCAGGTTGGAATAATTTTAAGGAGAAAAAAGATATCGATATAATTTAAGCTGGATTTTAAACTAAAAGAATAGGGCTTGAAGCTGCCCAATAAGGTTTTATGGCAAAGGATTTTCTTGTTCTATTATATAACCTCAAAAGTATCAAAAAAAAAAAAAAAAAATTATTTTTAAATTTTTATGTGTGTACAAAATGCATAAAAAACACTGCGCAACACAAAAATCGAAACTTGGGTTCCGAAAACTTTTTTTGACTAATTAAAAGTCACTGATTTAGAATCCGGCAATCGTTTTTTTCTATCACGTCTGAGATCCGAATTATCCTTGGTTTAAAGTGCAGAAAACGCTATTTTCAGACATATGGCGTGCTTTCAGGAAGTAGTGTAGTTCACTTTTGTTAGCGGCATTGAATAACTCTGATCTTCCCCTTCAAAAGTTTGTTTTTAACTTTTCCAATTAGATCATTACTTTCCGAGATATCAACCATTAAAGTAAAGGTATACAAATTTAATATAGTTCTTTACAGAGATTTGCGATACTTTTATTCTACTCGGGAAGTAATGATCAAATTGGGAAAGTTAAAAATATCGTTTGGAGAAAAATATCAGGATTATTCAATGCCGAACTACATTTCTGCACTTTAAACCAAATTTTCAAAAATACCATTTTTGAATCTGCAAATGAACGGAAAAATAACTGCATACTCAGTTTGTCAGTTAACTTTTTTTTTTTTGATACAGTAACAATGTGAAGAACATTTGGTAACTGAAATTCGACGTTGAAAATCGATTAGCTCGATGAGCGATTTAAAAAAAAAATCTTTTTCTGTATATTTGGTCCCCAGTGAAAAACTTTGCATCAAAAAACCTGAAGTCTGCCGACATCGAGGTAAAACCAAGTTAAAACAAGCCGTGAGCATATTTTTTTACTCAAAAAAAAAAAAAAAAAAAAAAAATTAGTTACACACGGTGGTTTTTAAAAAATTTCAACTTTTTGAAATACCACCCGCGATTTTTTTCGGGGATAGTGTTGGGGGACCCTTCTAGTATCAGAATCCGGGAACCGCGAAATCAAACGTCCAGCCGTTTTTTTTTTTTTTTCGACATTTTAGTTTTTTTAACGATTTTTGAGAATGTCTCGGATTTATATACATATTATGTACACATATATATGTATGTACGTACATATATATACTTGTATATGTATATATGTGTAATATATATATATGTATATATATATACATACATGCATTCATACATATAAAAGGTATCGTTTCCGCACCATTTATTATAAAAAAAAATCGGTTTTTTCGTATATAAAAAAACACAAACAAAAACCGGATACAGCAGTAGTCACTCCAGATGTGATTTTTGATGCTTAATCCGAATCCGGTCTTAGAATTGCTCTATTACTTCTGGACTTTGAGATATCCCTACATATATGTATAAAGGACACCACTTTTTTTCCTATTTTTGAAGTTATATAACAAGATAAGATAATATTATGCCGTAAAATCTGGTATGACAGTTAATAGCCCTAGTTTTTTTCTTGAAAACTCAATCAAACCGATAACGATATCTTTTTTTTTGTCGGAGATATCTTTACCTAAAAAGTTAAAAAAGTGCAAAAACACGATTTTTGGCTATATTGGATGTTATATGCAGGACACACAAAATTCTTCTGTGAATTTCTATTACCAGAAACATTTAGTACTTTCTTTTGGCTTTCAATTGAGCTATTAAATGTTCATCTGCAATATTTCTTTACAAAGTTATGACCATTTAAAAATTACATTATGAAGTGCAAACTCACAGGGGTGCCACTAAAATATAGTGTACGAGTATTTCTTATATACGTATTGCTGCAACATGTCGTCTTAAAATAGTCATAACTTTTAAGAAAACTATTACAAGAGACCACTTGTTAGCTCATTTTGAAGACAAAGAATGGTTTTAAATGTGTCGCTTAGTAAAAAAGAGCAGACGAGTTTCGTCCGTACTGCATACAACCTCAACTATAGCCGAAAACCGAGATTTTTCACTTTGAGTTTCATGGTGTGATTTTAAAGTTAACATAACTTTGCAGAGAAATATTGCAGATAAACATTTAATAGCTCAATTGAAAGCCAAAAGAAAGTACTAAATGTTTCTGGTAATAGAAATTCACAGAAGAATTTTGTGTGTCCTGCATATAACATCCAATATAGCCAAAAATCGTGTTTTTGCACTTTTTTAACTTTTTAGGTAAAGATATCTCCGACAAAAAAAAAGATATCGTTATCGGTTTGATTGAGTTTTCAAGAAAAAAACTAGGGCTATTAACTGTCATACCAGATTTTACGGCATAATATTATCTTATCTTGTTATATAACTTCAAAAACAGGAAAAAAAGTGGTGTCCTTTATACATATATGTAGGGATATCTCAAAGTCCAGAAGTAATAGAGCAATTCTAAGACCGGATTCGGATTAAGCATCAAAAATCACATCTGGAGTGACTATTGCTGTATCCGGTTTTTGTTTGTGTTTTTTTATATACGAAAAAACCGATTTTTTTTTTAAATAAATGGTGCGGAAACGATACCTTTTATATGTATGTATGCATGTATGTATATATATATACATGTATATATATTACACATATATACATATACAAGTATATATATGTACGTACATACATATATATGTGTACATAATATGTATATAAATCCGAGACATTCTCAAAAATCGTTAAAAAAACTAAAAAGTCAAAAAAAAAAAAAACGGCTGGACGTTCGATTTCGCGGTTCCCGGATTCTGATACTAGAAGGGTCCCCCAACACTATCCCCGAAAAAAATCGCGGGTGGTATTTCAAAAAGTTGAAATTTTTTAAAAACCACCGTGTACATTGATATAAAGTGAAAATATGGCGCATTAGACGAAAATACGATTTAGAGGGCACAAAACATTAATTTTGAAAAGCTTAGATGTAAAAAATAACTAAAAGAATTTGTTAAACGGAATTAAAAATGTAAAATTTTCGAAGCGCATTTTTTCAAAGCTGTCTGTTTTTCAAAGTGCTAAATTCCGTATTGTGAGATGATTTTATGTTTGAAAGGGGCGTGGTCCTTATATTTGCTATTAATAATCAAGACCACAATGAAACCAAGAAAAAAGCTGCTAAGTTCAGCATCTGTGGTATAAAGCTAAGTAAAACCTCAACTGGTCCTAAGTCTCAACTTTGAAACTTTTGACATTTATTATACGTACAATAAATTTAGACAATACAAGAAATCTATTGATAAAAATTCGTAGAATACATTTTGGAATTGCAGCATTGAATCTATTGATTATGGCAAAACTGTATGAGATTAAAGTTAAGTATTGAGAAATGCAAAAATTGTATGAAAAGAGTATTTTAAGAGTAATCCAAAGATACTCATGATGTACTCTCACCTGTAACAACGTTAACAAGTATCGACCGTTTGCGATCGCCGTGTGTGGATACAAATCAGATAGTAGTCTAGTGGATGTTTTAGAACTATATACAGACATATGTTTTTCAAAAATCCATTCAGACGTATCCATTAGACTGCTTAAAAAAATTTTTTTTGTTTCTTTTTAAATCGGTAGTTGAAAGGATAGAATATAATAGTTCTGGTGCAAAGAGAGCTCCTAATAAGTATTTACTGATGATGCATTTTATTTCTTTGATTTTAGTATTAGTTGTATGGTAACGAGTATTTTTGTGTATACCTCGTGAAAGAGAAAACTTACGCAAATGGCGGCAATTCCATGGGAAGAAAATAAAATTTTTCATAAAATAATTTCTAATGATTTTCTTTTCGTGAAGATGTCATTTCATTAGTTTTTAAATGTTCAAAATAAAGGATTACTTTAAAAATTAAAAAAAAAAAAACATATTTCATAATAAAAATAACAGAAATTATGATCTCTTTGAAATATGTTCTCTATTTTTAACCCATTTGTTGCATCGGCTAGTCATAAAATAGCTGCAACACCACTCGTTTTGTTCGACAGCTAAATAGCTGACATTTTTGCGAAAAAAAATATTAAAAAGTATTTTTTTTATGAAGAATTGCATGTTGTTTTCAATGTTATTAGCCTCATTCGTCTCAGTTTTTTCGTTCACGAGATATATACAAATCAATTTTGAAAAGTACTTTTTACCCTACAAGTTATACTAAAAATAAAGAAGAGGATGCGCCACCAGTAAATATTAGTAAGGAGTGAGATCGAAAAAATCTTAACACACGTTTTACCTAATAATTTTTTTTGGGTGTAAAATTTAAAAAATTTCTTTGATCTAGTTTTCTTTGAAAAATATGTCAGTTATTATTTTTAATGAACAACATGTTGATTTGTTGTGAGTTTGATCAAAATTAGTGAAGAAAAAGAAGTACGTCTTAAAATTATTAAAAATTTTCAAAAAAATCCAAATTAGTCCTACCAAAAATTGGCCAAAGAATTGAAGGTTTGCCGTCAAACTGTTTCCAATGCTATAAAACAGTTTCAGGAGAATTTGACCATTGATAGGAAACCTGATTCGGGAAGAAAACAAGGACCACATGATATTGGGAAAGCCAAGAAAATTTAAAGCATATTGAAAAGATCTCCAAACACATCTGCTAGAAAAGCTGCCCGGTTAGCCTAGTGCGCTGACTATTTGGTGCGAAAAGTTAAAGCCAACAAGCAGGTTTGAAAAAAACATACAAAGTCCAAAAAGTTCCAGACAGGAATGCTGCAAAAATTTAGACGCCAAAAGTAGGGCTCGGAAAATAAAATCGAATTTCATACAAAAATATTCATGTTGTATAATGGACGACGAAACGTATGTACTGGCAGATTTTACGCAGCTTCCGGGTCAAAATTTTTATGTTGCTAATGCTCGAAGAAATATCGAAGAACAATTTAGAATCCAAAAGCAGACAAAATTTCCTAAAAAATTCCTTGTATGGCAAGCTATATGCAGTTGCGGCAAAAAAAGCAAGTCATTTGTTACATTGGGCTCTATAAATACCGAAATATACATCAAAGATTGTTTGAAAAAAAGACTTCTTCCTTTCATAAGAGAGCACAATGTGTCCACATATTTTTGGCCTGATTTGGCATCATGTCACTACGGCAAGAAGGCTTACCAAAAAAAGGTCAACGAGTTCATAAATAGTGGTTAGAACTGTAAAAGTTATATTTTTCTGTAATTTGTAAAATATTATCAATTAAATAAAAAAAAAAAAAAATCAAGACTCTAAGATCAACCGTTTTGAAATTATTGAATTTTATATATGTATGTTAAGATTTTTTCGATCTCACTCCTTATTATGGCCTCTCCTTGCAGCAGAACTATTATATAATATCCTTTCAACTATTAATCCTGTTTGAAAGTAAGAAGGAAATAATATCTGCGCTTGTTGAAGCCTCCAAAGGAAAACACTTATTGTAATCAACACAATTCCAGAGCAAGCACGGGCTGAAGCTCTGGAAGAAAAAATTATCCAATAATTTGGATGAAATCACATTATGCCCACAGCTATATTGTTACACAATGTAAAATGGATCGCAAAGGCAAGAAAAGTTTGGGGAGCGCATTTACTCCAACAACAATCATGAAAAAAAGCTCGCGTACAAGTTTTACAAATATGATCCTTTGCTGCGGTAATGCAATTTGTCCTTCTGCTAATGTCGCTGTGAGTTTACGTAATTTAAAAGTTTCACTTTTATAATATATGTACATATATATTGAATATATTACGTACTTATATTTAAATAATCAACATCTTAAAAAAAAAACACTTAACACAAACATTTCTTTAGCATGATAACGTGTTCATATGGTTATTCAAGGGGATTCCCAAGAATTTATCAAATTAATGACTCTATTGAATTAGTAACCCATAACAATATTTCTTTATTTCAGGCGGTCAGCATAAATCATCACGAACTGTTAAATATATCTTTTTTAGCAAATAATCTTTTTCTTGAACACTTTATGACTTTATTCAAAATTTATAAAAAAAATATCAAAGAATTATCGTTATGTTGATATAAAAAATTGTACATTCACCTCTTTTTAAATAGTAATATATGTTTTTATATTTGGTTTTTTTGTTTTTTAATATTTGTTTTTTTTTTTGATTATAAATTAAGTCTCATTTAATATACGGAAAAAGTTTTACGAAAACCGCCGTTAATTTCCGGTTTGATTTTTAAGCAAAATCGCGCGCGTTGTGCTGCGTCACAAACGTATTTACAACTACGTCTCAAACACAAATAAACAGATATTCATTCTTGTAAAAGTTTTTATAACATAATTTTTAGTTTTTTTGAACATCACATGGCTGGAAAGACAAAAGGTAACAAAACGAGAAAAAAAAACTATTACTAAATGTTGAAAAAATACAAAATCATTAGGCAAAAAAAAAACAAAAAACTACCTTTTGTGCTTAACCGCATATGAACATATGTAGGGTGCTCCAAAAATTTAAAAAAAAAAAAAATAATTGTGTTGTGCAGAAATTAATCTCAAAACTTTTTGCTTTAGGTCTGAAAACTCTAAAGGAACGAAGATAAGTACAACAGGAAAAAAACAACGTCGTCCCCACATGTGTGCACACCTTATAACTTTTTCTTCTTCGTAGAATGTCCAAATTTGCATGAAAAATAAAGACTTTATTCTTGCAAAAACTTTGGTTTTGGTTTCCAAAAATAGATTTTTTTACGTATTTCAACTACCTGGTCGGAAATAGGTCATTTTACTCAAAAGCAAGGGCATCTTACTAAAAAATGTACAGTCTGTTAAATAAGAGCGTGGTCATTGTTGTGAGAAAATGAAAATACCCATTGCGAAAATTCTTTTTAATATTGATTTATTTGATCGAAAACTTCAATGCAAATACATTAATAGCAGGTCCAATCACCCCCAGCATCAATTATAGCTTGACATCTTCGCGACATACTTTGAACAAGATTTTGCGCATACTCTTCTGAAAACGACCTCCAAATTTTGTGAATGCGTCGAACCAGCTGTTTCAAGTTGCAGGGTCGGTTTTTCTGAAGCTTCATCTTCATTTGCGCCCAAACGTTTTCAATTGGATTGGCATCGGGCGACTGAGACGGCCAATCCAAAGTCACGACCTTTGGGGTGCAAACACAAAAAAACGGCTTCAAAGCGCGACGCGTACGCGGTACTCATTTTGGAAAAATGCTGAGAACGCATTGAAAAGAGTGGTCAGCTGATTCACTTTCACGAAGCATGAAGGACAATACTGCCCTCTGTGTGAGAAAAAAAAATTACAGCATTATACTTTACCGATCGCGAGTAATCGTGACCACGCTCTTATTTAACAGACTGTATAAACCTAAAAAATGGTTAGAATCGTCGAAAGAATACGTGTGCATTTTTACAGAACTTTTTGAGAGATTGTTCAGACATAAAAAAATACACAAAAGAAGTTTCAGAAAATTCTGAAAAAAATGCACACGTGTTCTTTGGATAAGTCTAAGTATTTTTTTCGTAAGATGCCATGCTTTTGAGTAAAAAAGCATTTTTCCGACGGCGAAGTTGGAAAGCGTAAAAAAATCGATATTTTAAAGTGAATAATTACACAGTACTAGTTGAAATAGGTCATTCTTACCTAATTCGGGCATGGGGAATTCAGTGGTGTTAACCGTTTTTCTAGATTGGTTCATCGTCCCATACAAAAAGTTCAAATCAAAATTTTGTCTAGAAAGTGGTGCTTGTCATAAAGAATCTCTTATTATATTGTAATGAATCAATGATTTTTCATCAAAAGTATGTTTTCCTGCTCAGGATGTATTAATTGATAATAGAGTTGCTAATTTTGTTATCAATTTATCGGATACTTCTTAACTTTACCTCTAATTTTTACTGAATTTTCCAATAGAGTGAGTACTAGGCGGACTTGAGTATGCAAAATATGAGAACCGAAAACTGAGCTGAGATTCTCATAAGTCTGACTACAAGTAACAAGAAAGTGGATGCTGTCAGGATCTGCGGTGGTCCATGGTTTCAAGCCCCTACCCCTGTCCAGCCCAAAACTTGGTTTTCCGTTTTCAGTTTATATTGCAATTTATGATAAATTGGGACCTTCTTATTAGGAATGTGATCTTGGTTTTTTCTATCATGTCAGTATCCTAAATTATCCATGTACAAAAGTGAAAATATCACTGTTTTGAGGTCTACTAAAAATTATATAACAAATACAGCAAATAGTAAAATTAATTTTTGTTAATGACTATGGATAGCAAAAATTACCCTTAACAAGCCGTACTTTAACTATTTTTCAATTGGATCACTACATCCCAAGTTATAAGCCTTAATAAAAGGATATCTCACAAGAACATACAAAGGAAATTCCCGGACCGAAAAACTATAATATAATATATAAAACTATAAAATTTTATTTCTCTTACCAATAACAATATTTTATTGCATTTGCAGAACAAGATGATATGACATATCTATTCTAGATTTAGTGAATAAACCTACAAATAACTGAGCAAAAAATAAAATTTTAAGAAAATTCGGAAGAAATTAACATCAAAATAAAAAAATATCCAATAAATTGATTAAAAAGTTAGCAATTCGAATGCTCATTAATTCATCATGAACTGGAAAATATACTTTTGATGAAAAATCATTGGTTTATCAAAAGTTACTAAGAGATTTTTTATGAAAAACACCTCTTTCTAGAAGAATTTTTGATTTGAACTTTTTGTAAGGGGTGATGAACCAATCCAGCAAAACGGTTAACACCACTGACTTCCCCGTACCCGAATTAGGTAAGAATGACCTATCTCCCGCCGGACCAAAAAAAAAAAAATTCTCAAAAACTACTTAGTACAGTGTTATCTATACTACAAAAGGAAATATATAATTTAATTGTCCTTTTTAAGAGTTCTTCTTACTATTGAGACGGTGTGGGGATGAATCTAAGTTTCGATCCTATCTAACCAACGATCTACAAAGTTGAGTAAAATATCGAAAAAACTGAGAAGCTTCGCAAAATTCCGAATCGAATGATATCGAAAATATTGAAAATATCGCGCATTGGTCTCACAGACCGTGTGTGCTAATCAGTTTACTGGTATTCTTATGATTCCATTAGGGTTGCGTCTTATGGCCCATGCTTAGTTGCCTGATTAAGACTATTTAGGTTATGCCTAGTAAAGCGCAAGCCAAATTACTTTGCAGTATAAAAAGATTTTCGATTTGTGTGAGAATATAAAAATGAAATAATTCTCAAATATAAGTGACAGAAATGAGAATAGTCTTGTGATTTGGTTAACAACAAAACTATTGTCAGTGATCTGTCATAGCAAAGACTAGGCTAAATAGATCGAACGGTGTATTAGTTTGATCTTATTTCAATGTGGTCATCTTAAGCAATGAGAACAAGGCGTTAGTGTGTTTGATTAGTAAGTATCTGGGTCATTAAAGAGAAACTGCTGAAGTCGATATTCGATAACAAAGCAAAGCAGCATATTTCTTAGAAATATAAGACAAAATTAAATCCTTTTTGCCATGGATATAAGTATTTATGTGTTATGTTTTAAAAGTTCAGAGATATAGCGCTTTAAGTACCAAGTCCTCTTGGCTTAAAATTACTCGTCCGAAACTTTTTTTCCCCTTTTTGTAAGGATCGATTTCAATTCAATTAATTTCATAATTTACAAATCTATTTTCAAGGAAATCTTATACTTCCTAAACAAGAACGATGGTAAGATAAGGCAATATTCTTTAGGAAATATATCATAATGATTTTACAGAATATCATTTGTTTATTTCTATACATTTTTCAAAATCTTGATGATGTTCTTTTATTCTTGTATACTTTATTTGAGCCAAGAAAATGTTTTTTTAAAAAAATATTTTCTTTCGTTCAAATTTATAAAACCAAAGGTAATATGAAATCTATATGTGAGATGAACTCCAACTTTATCTATTGCATTTTTTAAAACGAAAGTAATGTCATAATATGAGTTGGCTGACGTTTTGTTAGAAAGGAATAAAATTAAGCTCTGTTTTCACGAAAAGTTTGCTAACTAGTACGTAATTGATGATCAAGCTGAAAAAATCATATCTGTCAAATAACCGATTGTTATGGCACAAAATGTGTATGACATTTCTTTTGCTTTGTTTTCCCCACTTTCAAAATTAACAAATCCGTTGGATTTATGAATTTCGAAGAAGGCCATAAAAAAAAGTTACTCAGAATAGTCCCAGGAACATTTTTCGATGTTCTACTGATTTCTACACGATCTTTATATATTCTTATTATATCGGAAACGCAATCCATTATTGTGCATGGAGCATTCCATACTTAACCGGACACCATTTGGGTTTTGCATCTCCGACTGTGTTTTTTAATAGTAGGTTGGGGAAGACGGGGTAGATTCGTACACGGGGCACCTTTGTACAATGGCTTTATTTCGAAAACTAAAGACGTTGGCATGTCCGGTTCTTCATATATGTACAATATTGGTGCTTTTGCAACCATTTAGCTTGTGAAATGTGCAAAAGTAATTTTCTTAAATGACTTCAACTTCGTTTAATGGTAGTGATTTTTTGCTAAAATTTGATGATACTTCTACTATGTTTATATGAAAATATGCTATTTTACTATGTGTTTACTATTTTTGCGATTTTGCTTATAGTTTTTAATTCAAATATCAAAAACCTATGTTAATCAATTTGGGGTACATTCGTACACAAGTTACGGGGTACATTCGTACACACGAATTTACCCTTATGAAGAGTAATTTTTATTTATTTAGTATAACAAAAGGAAAGGTAGCTATATAATTACCAATTAATTCATGGAATTGCTGAAACACATCCAAAAATAAACGCAATACTCAAAAGATTAATATACCGCTAGTCGACAGATATGACTGTCATTTCTCAATAGATGCAGGTAATTATGCTTGGGGCAATGGAATAGTTTAACTCTTAATCCTACCACATTTTACACACTGTCTTCAACTAATAGAGGCTTGATTGGGCCTTTTTATTGAAAACTGAGAACTGCATTCAGCGAAAACCATGGAAAAGTTCCTACTATGTACAATATTCCAAGTCTGGCTAAAGTTTTCAATCATGTCATGGTAAAAATGTTACAAGTGCATTTGAAATGACAAGAATATGGCCATTTAACAAACTTTTGTGCAGCGACGCAGATTTTGCATCTGTTGGGATTTACCAGTCCAGTTCTATGGCAGATTTGCAAGCGAAAGATGTTCTGTACGTTCAAGAGGATACTCTTTCATTCGATTCACACACGATTTCATCGCCTTAATTGCTGCATCCATCGTTGCATGTATACTCTACGTTATATACGAATCTACCCATCATATGGGGCATATTTCACCATGGAACCTTGCGGTCTATGTGTGGCAATACTGCCGCCACCCTAACCTAACCTAACCTATGGGGCACATTCGTACGTTTTGAGTATCTTCTGAAAATCTGTCATTACTCTTAATTGATAAATGGGACCGTCTTGAGCTTACGCTACATTAAAAGCTTAATATTGTACTTATTTAACTGCATACTAGTTATTTTGAAAAAGCTGGTAGCTTGCTTTATTTTTAGCCATAACGTCAAAACTGTACGAATCTACCCCATCTTCCCCTATTAGTTGAGAATAACATCCATGTGTTTTTAAAACTTTTTTCATCAAGAGAAAAAATTTTTTAAATGCTCATAGCTTTGCTAATATTCGGTTGAATTTTGTAATTTTTTTCTTTAAATTTTTAGTTTTTGTATAAACTTTTTATAAAAAATTAGAAAACTCATAAAATTTTTTTATAAAAAGATTTTAAAAAAAAAAACATTATTTTCTGTGACAATGCGAAACCGATTTCGTCATCATTTTTATAAAACCTTAAATTCTCTTATAAAAAAAATTATTAGAAAAAAAATCATATTTTACATAAAAAGTTCATTTAAAAACAAACATTTTAAATAAAAAATTAAAATAAATAACAAAAAATTAAATTGAATTTTTAAAATTTTTTAAAAAATGTATATCCCTTGGAGGGCTTTGAAAAAAATTGGATTCTATTCTCAACTAGTGCTATGAGAAAAAAAAGTTTCAAAAACTGAAGGATGCAACAGCCAAATGATGTCGGGTATTTTATAGAATACCCCATATAAAGAAACATGATAGTGGCAACTCAATCGATAATTGTTTATGCAACATATAAAATTTTTAAGGAATCATGAGGACAAAGTAATTTTTGTTGACAAAGGCCAATTTTAAATAAAAATACTTTTGCTACAAAACAGAAAAACTGTTTACTTTACAAATATGATGGATAATACCGATCCGCAAAATGTGTAAACATAAAATATTTGTTTATATAAACATTGCGGACAATTAAGATAATAGTATAAGCTTCCTGATGAAATATTAACAATATATCTACTAGTGGAAACCACAATATCTGCGTGTTTATCTGAATATTGTAAAATTCTCAGAATGATATCGTAGACTTATGAGAACGGCAGAAATTTACATATAAAAAATTGGAATTGGAAACGAGAACTTACTATGTTGATGCATACCAACTGTCAATATGCGCATATATTCGATTTTTGTTGACAATCAAGAGATAATGGTATAAACATCCGATTGTAATAGCTATTTGCAATATGTCACTTGTATAGCAATCCATATCATTTCTACAGATTCCCTTAACTTTAGACACATTATTGTTATTGTTGAATGCTGTAGACTTATGGGAAAAAACATATTTTCAAGTGTCGAATATAATTTTTTGAACTCTATATGGTCTACTGGTATTGGATGCATATGATGCTATATTTTTTATGGTGAATTTCCTGGTACATATAAAAAATCTGGATTTTTCTGAACATTTCTGGGCACAGTAAAATGAAATCAGAGTTTGTTTATTTTTGTTTTTTATTAAGTCTCCATTGCGGGATTAAACAACAAGAAATGATGATGATTGATATACATAACTTTATTTTACAATTTTCTGTTCAAAATTATCGAACACGTAATTTTTCGTGTTGGTCAAAATTAACGAAAATATGATTTTTTCTTAATTTCTTGGTTTGAAAAAATATTTTTTTTTTTTTTTGATAAAGTTTACATGATGATATATAAAATATTTGAAAGAAAATTATTTCAGCTGCATAATTAATGATAATAAACTTATAAAAAAGTAAACAATTTTGTTTTCTTAATGTTGGTGACTTTTAATTTTTCTTTAAATTAAATACAGTGGCTCACAGCTTATTCCAACCAAAACTTGTGAAAAATTTTAATTTAGCATATCTTCTAATCGAAAAGGAATACCGAAAAAATTTAAGTGTAGAGGTTTTTATTTTATCTGTTACAAAATAGCATCTTTATTTTCTCAAAGTTGTTTTTTAAAAAGTTACATTCCAAAAACAAAAAATAGTGGAAAATAAAATACAACAGCTTATTCCAACCAAACAATAAAAACAATATTATAACAAATTATTACAGAAAAAAAATTATTTTTAATACTTTGTATAACCCCCTTTTTTGTTCGAAAACAACTTAAAGCCTTTTTGGCATCGACTCAACTAACTTCCGAGTCGTATCAGGGGTAAATTTTGCTCTTTTAAAGCTTTTTTAATGTCATCTTTCGATGAAATATAATGTTTACGAATGTTTAAATCCAAAATCGACCACAAATTTTCAATCACATTTAAATCAGGTGATTGGGCTGGCGGTACCATAAAGTGGGGCAATTCCACTGGAGCCATGTTTGAACAATGATGGATTTGTGTTTTGGGTCCTTACCCTGATAGAAGCGGAAATGTCTGAATATCCCGAGTTTTATGGCATTTTGGACCAAATTTTCTTTTAGGACATCTAGGTACATTGTTTTGTCTATTATTCCTTCTATAAACTGCAAAGTTTCAGTGCCGGCTGCTGACATACAATCCAAAACCATGACACTACCTCCGCCATGCTTGACTGTTGGCTTCAGGTTTTTGTTATAGAGCTATGTATTTGGCTTTCGCCATACGTAAGACTGCACGTCGGAGCCGAAAATATTAAATTTGGACTTTTCCGCGAATATGACATGCTTCCAAAAGCTAAAATCCTTTGAAATGTGCTCTCTAGCGAACATGAAACGGCTTCTCTGATTTTTGTAACTTATAAATATCTTCTTCGGAGATACTCTTCCATTGAAACCTTACTCCCGCAGAACTCTACGTATGGTTTCAGCACTGCAAGACTTACTCAACTGTTGGTTAACATCGATAAACAGTTTTGGTGCCGAAAGCTTGGGATTTCGCTTTATCTTTCTTACAAAATAGCGCTCCACACTGGTTCAAAATCCCAAAAAGCTGGCCAAAAGTTGAAATCATTAAAGTTTCGAGACGAAATTTTTTACCTGGGGGTTTTTGAGGTCGCTGATTACGAATTTGATGTTAGATTTTTTAAAAACAATATAGCGGATTCAAAATGGCGGACCAAATCTAACAAAAAAAAAATTACTCGGGGGTTTTTGGGGTCACTGATTTCGAATCTGATATTAGATTTTTAAAAAACAAAATGGCGGATTGGAAATGGCAAAAAACAATTTTTATATCTAATTTAAAATGTTATTTCAAAACTTTAACTTTGATAGAGTTGTGTGCAACGTTAAATTGATCTACATAAGAATGGGTTTTAGATTACTTTATCATGGAGTATAAGCTGTATAATAATATAAAAATTTTATCATTTCGGGCGAGCATCACATATTGACACTTGGCCAGCAATATGAGTTAAATTTTCCTCTGGTTGCTTCAGAAAAAACTGCGTCAAACAAAAAGGGCAAAAAAGGGCACCTCAATTTTTTTATATGTGTTAGAAAAGGTTTCAATCTTCTTAAATCCGAAAAATCTTGGTGGTATGACGTGGTTTAAATTAGTTCTGGGCTTTTTACATAACCATTGCAAACTGATTTTGTGAAATAATTTGATTTTAATTTAATCACAATTAACGCAAAAGTATAAATTATTGCAAGTTTTCAATATAGAGGTTCGATAGTATTTTCTTTTACAAAGAGATTCCACATTCTAACATTAAAATCGGTTCAGTTTTACAGTAACCACACAACTTTTACAGTGAACATTAAATTTTTACTTTTAACTCACAGAATTTTTCGTCTGAGAAGCGTACTTTTGGAGAGATCCCAAGAGCATTTCAGGAATACCTGGATCTTTCTTATAATTTTTTTGAGGTCTATGAATATCTGTTAGACAATACGGTTCATAAAAAGTTACTTTAAAAAAACTTTTTTTTTCGACTTTTGCCCAGCTTTTTATGATTTTGAACCAGTGTGCGCTCCTCAGTTGCGTTGAAAATTTTGTTTGGTGCTGTCCGTCCTTTGTTCTGCACTCTATTCTCATGAGTGAATCGGGATATTATATCATGCACTGTTGAGTCGCTGATGTTTACAATTTCCGCTATTTTCCTACGTGGTTTTCCAGTTTTAAAATGGTAGAGAACTAACTCCCGCTGCTCAATCGTTGTACGTCGTGCCATGGTCGAGAAATGTGTCCATTTTTAAATCGCGTAGCAGAATTATACTAAAAATAGCTTAGATAAATTTCAGACATACGAAGAAAAGCATAGGCGTTCTTATATATTTTAGAAATATTATATGAATTCTCTGGTTGGAATAAGCTGTGAGGAATCGTTTTGTTGCTGAATTACATTTTCCTCTGTCGGGGGACGTGGACTTAAATTTTAGTGAATTTTTTTTCACATTCGAAAGGGCATCTTTATATAAAAATCTATACTTAAATTTTTATGGTATTCCTTTTCGATTAGAAGATATACTAACTTAAAAATTTTAACCAGTTTTTGTTGGAATAAGCTGAGAGCCACTGTATCTATTAAATTTTATTTAAACATCCATTGAGTTTAGAGTGAAACTCGTATGAACGTCATCCCATTTCATCTAAGGGACGACGTGATATGGTTCAATTAACGTGATTCAACTTTAATCATGCAAGTTAGCAGATAGCACTTTTATAACATAAAAAGAAATTATCAATAAAAATATTTTAAGTTCAGTTTTGACAGCAATTCAAATGAGTTTCATTTGCACAGTAGTTAACTGGCGCCCAATGTTTCTACGAGTCTTAGAACGAATCCGGAATTTTAATACCTACTAAAAAGCGGAAAATTTTTTCTCGATAAACGCGTGTTAAAAGTGTTAAAAGGTGCATAAAATTACAAGAACTGCATAAAAGCACAAACAACTTAAACGCACAAAAAAGTGTACTGAAAACGTTTTTCCGATAATGCAGAAATTGTAAAAAAGCATAGCAGCAGAAGAACTTTAACGTAAAAATGTGAAAAAAAAATTTTTTAACACTTTTGAGAAAGTGTAAAAGAGGTCTATATACAAAGTTCCTCATATACACGTACAACTATTGCCGCAACTGCTCAGTGGAAAAAAAAGGAGACTCCTGAATTCCACAAAGCAGATAAAACTGACAAAAGGAAATCAACGGACCGTCCAAGGGAAAATGCCGAAACTGTTCTTCATCCTGAGAGTCAATAAAATCTTATGTAAAATCAACAAAATACATTGTGAAATTCACCTACATAAAAAATCAATTAATTTACATAAAACTTCTTTGAAAACCAATTAAAATCTTATTAAAAATTAAAAAATACATTGTAAAATATTCGCAACTCTTTAAACAAAGTAAACACTCATTAATTATGGACCAAGTACAACAAGCTATCACTAACCTAACGGGAGCACTAAACCAGCAAACAAAACAAATGAGGATTATGAACAATAGACTAAATCAATTAGAAGCTAGAATTAGTTCAACACAAAACGAAAATAATATCCCTCCTGCTGCTGCTTCAGAAGCAGAATTAAATGAAATTAAAAAACTTCCAGATTGTGTAAGAGACTTACAAATATTCGACGGAAATCCCGTTCAATACATTTCATGGATCCGCAGCGTGGAGTCTATTCTACGCGACTATGAGATAGTTCGAAATAAACCAATTTACCGTGCTATATTGCAACACATTCGACAAAAAGTGAGAGGACCTGCTGATATCGCCCTAACATCCTATAACATTTTTGACGAAGATTGGGAAAGGATTAAAACCTGTCTTTCGCTGCACTACGCAGATAAACACGACGTGAGGACATTAGAATACGAATTGAGTGCCTTGGTTCAAAGGAATATGAGTCTAGACCAATTCTATGCGAGGGTAAACCATCAACTTTCGCTTATTATTAACAAAGTCAAGGCACAGGAGTATTCACAGGAAACTATAGACGCTTTAGTAAGATCTTACAGAAATAGAGCTCTTGACGTTTTTATCAGAGGTCTAAATGGGGAACTATCAAAAATATTAGTAATTCAAAAACCTCAAAATCTACCTGAAGCCTACGCATCTTGCCTAGAAATACAAAACTTACATTTCAGGTACTATTCAATCCACTCAAGAGTAGCAAATAATTCTGTTACTGCCCCTATTAATCAAATATATAAACCCATCTGGGTTGAATCAAATTTACAGCCGAAAAAATTAAGCTTTCATGAAAAAAACCAAATTCATAACTCTGGAAGTAAGGCCGAATACAAACAAACTCCTCAGCCGATACCTCCACCTAGACCAATTCAGCCTAAACCGGCATTACGTTCCCATTGGGTCAATTATGTGAACCGACCAGGAAAAAATCTTATTGTTGGTAAATCTAACGAATCGTCAAATATACCTAGAAAACAGCAAAGATTGTTTGATATGGAAACAGAGTCGTATTATGCTGACCAACCACAGGGAGATATATCAAATGAATATGAAGAGCCACTAGAATATAATAAGCAACAAACTAGTGAGGAACTACAAGGTTATGAAGAAATAAATTTTATAACGGAGGACTATCTAGCATACGCTACCTAGAACTCCATACTAAAAATGGAGAAATTTTTAAATTTTTGATCGACACAGAGGCGAACAAAAATTTCATTTGCGAACGAATATCCACTAATTCAAAAGAACTAACTAAACCATTTAAACTTCAATCTGCTGCTGGAGAAATAGAAATAACGCACAAAATAGGTGGTCTATTCTTCAAAAGCTTAGGCATTAAAAAAAAACCTTTAATTTTATGTAATTCCAGGACTTAAATCATTTGATGGTATAATTGGCGACGACACACTCAAGGAGCTAGAAGTAATTACACAGGCCCACAAAAAAAAAAAAAGTACCCTGCGCGAAAGATCAGACCACCTGAACTTTATGTTTTCGGGGTCGCTGAATCCGAATATGGTGCCAGAATAGCAAAGTTGGTTCGCGTTTTTTCAGAAATCAGAAATAATGCTAAAAATTACGGATTTTTGCTGGTTTCTGAAAAAAACGCGAACCAACTTCGCCAATCTGGCACTATATTCGGGTTCAGCGACCGCGAATACATAAAGTTCCGGTGGTCTAACCTTTCGCGCACGGTACTTTTTTTTTGGTCTGTGCATAGAACCACAAAAAAAAATTCCCTGCGCAAACGATCAGACCACCTGAACTTTATGTTTTCGGGGTTGCTGAATCCGAATATGCTGCCAGAATAGCTTAGTTGGTTCGCTTTTTTTTTTTTTCAGAAATCAGAAATAATGCTGAAAAAAATCTCAAATTTTCAGCGTAATTGCTGATTTCTGAAAAAACGCCAACCATATTCTGGCACCATATTCGGATTCAGCGACCCGAAAACATAAAGTTCAGGTGGTCTGATCTTTCGCGCATGGTACTTTTTTTTTTTGTGGGCCTGTGTTATCGATAGGAAAAATGATTTATTATATTTGGGTAGGAAACGGTAAAATCAAATTAAAGGCCAAAACATCAAAACAAACAACATTCAAGTTATGTCGAATGACAGTACCGAAATCCCAGAAATCATTGATAAATATGCAGAACTATTCGAACCTATTTTAGACAGCGGAACGGTCGATACCTGTAAAAATATCTGCAATACAAAGAATTCCTCCACCAAGTAACTTAAAGCAGTTAAAAAGCTTTTTAGGGCTTGCATCATACTACACGGCGCGCCAATGATGGGAGTTGCTTAGGTTATCATTATTCTGTTATTTTAAAAACTAAGCAATAGGAAATAAGTCAGCATGTTTTTCATATTTAACCTTTATTAAAATTAAGCTGAAATTGTAAAACAGAATAAGCACTTTTATAACATAAAAAGAAATGATCAATAAAAATATTTTAAGTTCAGTTTTGATAGTAATTCATCGTATGCGCTATTGGACACTGATAAGCTCTCTGTACAGGATCGTCTATATGGATAGATCATAAGGCTCACTAGCGCCGTCTGTTGTGAAAAATTGCCAAATTGTTCGTTAGCTACGCTAGCTAGAATTAAATATTTCTGTAGTACATACTGACTCAATATTCCCTTGGTTAGGTGTCATTTGTGTACCCTTTTTAGAAAAAGGGTAAAAATTACTCATATCGGCATTTCCTCCGTGAGCCAAAAATTTAAATCATCATACCTCTGAAACTATTTAGCGTATATGGATGAGATTTGGTACTTATGTGAAAAGCACCAGGGAAAATAATGTGTAATGGGAAAAAATGGGGGTATCAAGCCACCACAAAAATGACTTCATCAAACCTCCGAAAATATTTATCGCACATGAATGAGATTTGATACATGTATACAGAGCGCCAGGACAAATAATGTTCCTTGGGCCACGCCACATAAAAATAAATTCATAAATTATGAGATTTCACACACATGTAAAATGGATATGTACAAATGACATCCAAAATTAAAAATCAAGAAAAAACATTTAAAATATCAACTTTAAAGTTCCAGAACTTTGCGAAATCCTTTTAAACCCTATAAATCAAATACACCCTTAGAAAGCTCATATGATTAGGTAAAAGATTTCTGTAAGGAAGTTTTCTCTAAAACACTAGGGTGACCCAAGAAAAAGTTTTTTTTTTTTAAACAAGGCTGAAAATCAGTTTTAACTTTATCTTCTCTTCTTATACGAGCTAAAATTGTATGTTTGTTTGTTTGTTTGTTTCTTTGTACTTATTTCTGTGCCAATATTTTTTCTCGAAAACGGCTACAGCGATTTTAATGAAACTGAGGATAGTGTTAGGTATTAGCATACAAAGAAGAATGAGCTAGGTTTGAACTTTGTAAATGCTCACCAGGGGGCATGGCACCGCTCTAAATTTTAAAATTGATTTAGTCATAACTCGCAAACCATGCAAGGTATTTGAATGAAATTTGGTGAGCAGGTACGGCTTAATAATACCTTGTAACAGGCAAAAAGTGATTGGAATCGAAGTAGTGCCACGCCCACTTTTTAGCCTTTGAAAATTTCGATTCAATAATACTCGAAAACGACTCCAATAATTTTAATGAAAATTTAGGAGATGTTGCCTTTACAAACAGGGATTATTATGTGATGCACCGTTATATTGAGAAAACTCGTTGAAGAGCATGGCACCGCCCACAAAAATATAAAACGGTATAAAAAGAAAAATAATAAAGCAAAAATTCTGAAATTAACTGTGAGGAGCTTAATTGCTATAGGGCATCTCTGATCTGAAAGTGGGCGAAATACCGCCGTTGCGCGTGGAACCTCCCATACAAGCAAAATACGTTAAACGCTATTTCTCGCAAATGTTACAAGATATTTTAATGAAATTTGGTGTATAGGTACTGCTTATCATTGCCTTGGAATAACCGAAAAGTGGGCGGTGTCGAAGAAGAACCACGCTTCTTTTTTAAACATTGAAAATATTGATTCAATATTACTCGAAAACGACTCCAACAATTATAATGAAAATGTAAGAGATTGTGCCCCTGAAAACAAGTATTAATATGTAATATGCCGTTATATTGGGAAAACTCATGAAAGGGCGTGGCACCACCACAAAAATATAATACGCTATAAAAAGAAAACGACTAAAGCAATCTTTCTGAATTTAACTGTAGGTAGTCTACTTGCTCTTAGGCACCTACAAACTGAAAGTAGGCGAAATTCGCCGGTGCGCGTGGAACCTCCCATACAAGTAAAACACATTAAATGCTATTTCTCGCAAAATGGTACAACATAATTTGATGAAATTTGGTATACGGATCTGGATAATGAGTATCTCAAGCATAACGAAAAGTAGGCTTTGTTCAATAATTGCCACTCCCACTTTTTATCAAAGTAAAAATTTTGGTTAAGAACTCAGTCACAAAAAAAAAAAAATGGAATAAACTTTTTAATTCTTATATGCAGTCTTATGCACTTTTTGACGCTGAATCCGTCTTCATCAGCAGAACTGTCATTATACCTGCAGGATTTTGAAATATCCTTGCTTGAAGTTGAAGAAAACGCTGTGTTCAGTCTTATAGCGTAGCTACAAGAAAAAGTGAAATTCTTTTTTATTAATAGCATCAAATAGCCAAAACTCATCCTTATCAAAATATCCTTGCTGATTTTTCTAATAGGACTCTTATTTTCCGAGTTATGATTCTTTGATGATAAGATATTTCAGCCCCAGGGTGCGTTGCATATCCCATTTAATTATTTTAGGGCATTCTATTTCAAAAAAAAAAAAAATTTGAGTTTTTGATATTTTTCTATTCCATTCCATACTTTCCGAGTTTTTTGTTATTATTATTCTCATCGGTTAATTTATCATTTTGAAAGCATAACCATTAGAGGTGAAACGGTCCGAGTTTCCTTACAAAAAATAGCTATGAATAAAAACATCGACTAAAATAATAAGATCAGATTGTTGACCAAGCAGGGATCGGTCTCCAGGTAGTAACTCCTTAGGTGCAATTTTTTGTTAGTAAAGGGCTCCTCTATTAGAAGCTTCGTAACCTTATGCGATACACCCTATAGATTCCTGGGCTATTACTCTTTTTTTAAGAACTATATTCCGAGTAGAGCTGGGCACGGGCCGGGTTTTTTTTTTTCGTGGCCCGCAGGCCTTTACTCTTCAGCTACGGGCATGAGCCTTGAAATCGGGTTTTATGCGGGCTTTGTGCGGGCCCGGGCCTAACCCAAAAATCACAAAATTAGAGGCCCGTAAATAACGAGAAGATTGGAAGGATAAAGTTGGGAAAAATTGTTTTCTTACATAAAAATATGTAAAATTTTGTAAAAATATGAGGCTCAGAATGACAATGGAGTAAGTCAAGTCAGATCAATCATCTTATTAGATTAGAATGCTTGTTTTTTCGACATATTAAAATAATTGATATAGCTTCATCAATAAGTTACAATATTTTTAAAATGTGAATATGTAATAATATGGTTGAATCGGGACGGGCCGGGCCGGGCTCGGGCCTCAGCCCGGGTTTTTTTTTTTTCAAGTGCTTGTTTCGTGTTCATGCCGGGCCGGGCCTAATTTTTGAGACCCGTGCCCAGCTCTAATTCCGAGTATCACTTATTTTATGTAAGGCAAAAGTAAAAATTAAGATTTTGATCCTACTAAAATTGAGCAAATATATTGCGACGCATTTTGACGAAATTATGTATAGTTATAAAAATTCTATAAATTTTAAAGTTTTAACTAGAGCTGTATTTTTAACTTATAACAATATATAAATAATACATAATTATGAAAGCACTAACTAATATATACTGTTAAAAGCCACTCAAATCTAAGTAAATATGTCATAGTACGTATAGCACCGAAAATCAATTTTGTAAAAACAGATTAGAGATTGAAATTTTCGAACCCCCCTACTATCGAATATGATTTTTGGCTAAGGCCTAATCATCTCAAATAGTTAATTTAAAATTTACGGATTTCTCTGCAACGGCGATTTAACTATTTGTCATCTTTTAGTTGCTGCTCTCAACTTGTTTGGTGTTAAAATGTTAACAATACTCGTATATCGGTTCATGGAATTGCTATTATTGTTGTTTTTCGTAGTGGTGGTGGCGTATTTCTTTTGTTGTTGTTTTGGACTTACAACTTCCATATGTTCGGGAGGCGGAAGATCTCGTTAGACGAGATTGAAAAATTTCGTCTGCTACGTAATTATGTTAATTAAATTAAATGAACAAATACTAAATTTTTTTAGTAACACACCGCGATCGTTCGATTGATTTACTCTAATATATTTAATATGTGCTATTTATCTATCCATCTATTCAGTTAATGTTTGTTTTTATGATTTTTGTTTTTTCACCTTTTTTACGTAAATTAATTCATTCTTTCCCATTAATGATTTATTTTTTTTCGGTTGATTCGTATTTTCTCAATGAATTTGATGAATGTTCATCATTAATTATTTTTAAGTGGTATTTGTTTTGAAGCCAATTTTTGTATTTCTTATGGAGATATTAAATTACCATGTCATTTGGTGTTTTTATTACATAAAACGCACAATCATTCATTTATGCAATTCGAATTCGAGGCATACATAGTAAGTGAAATGTTATAAAAGTGCTTATTCGGATAATTGGGCACTTCCATTTCCTATACATATTTTGTAGATGTAATAATGCTGATTAAAACCACATTTTCTCAATGTTTTTTGGTTGATGTTAATTTGAAATGTTTTTTACAAATTTACCTTATTATGTGCAGCATGAGTATTGCAGGGTATGTAATTTAAACTGTATCTATTATTAAAAATTAAACTTCAAAATGTTTGAATTCATTCCAAGTTGGTGCCAATAGAAAAGCCAAAACATATATTTTTTTAGCTCAATGCTGTGGATTCTCTGATATACTACAAACTTAAATAATTTGTAAAAGTCGTATTAACGGGATAACGCACAGTGGTCTATAAGAAAGCGCTAGCCGGTCATAGCTCCGAAAATGAAGTAAAAGTAATTTTTTTTTTTTTTTGCACAAATTTGAAGCTAAATATCTAGATGACATACTTATTTCAAGTACCAGAATACCAATAAATAATACCATTTCTGAGTTTTCGCGTCTTAACCCTCTAACGCGCCAATTTTTGATTTAGTCCATAATTTCACTGCATATTAATTTTGTTATTGGGTGTACAACTTAAAAACCGGAATTTTTTAGCGAAATTTGATGCTTTATTGTGGAAAAATGTTACAATATATTTTATTCAAAGTATTGTCCATTGGAAGCTACAACATTTCCCCATCTTTCAGGCAATTTATGAATTCCATCCCAAAAAAATTGCGCCGGCTTGGCGGCCAAAAATTAATCGAGCCAATTTTCGATATCTTGAACTTAAGTGAAGCGTATTCCTGATAGGGCATTCTGCATCGATCGGAACAAATGGTAGTCTGATGGTGCAAGGTCTGGGCTATAAAGCGGGTGAGGCTAAATTTCCCATCCGTTGTTTTCCGTAGTTTTCCAGGTAATTTTTGACTGGGGCAGCAATATGTGGTCGAGCGATATCGTGGTGGAAAATGATTGACTCATGTCTGGTCGCATACGTTGGCCGCACTGCCTGGATTTTCTGCTTCAATTGGATCAATTGTTGACAAAAGAATTGAGCATTAATGGTTTGGCCACCTGGCAACAGCTCATAATGGATCACACCTAGCTGGTCCTGACCAGGACGTTCTTTGTCTTCGACATCAAAATAACCACTTTTTAACCACTCACGGCAGCTTGATTCAGCTGGAACATAGTCCCCATAAACTTCTACAAGAATGCGATGACTTTCGGCAGCTGTTTTCTTTGCAAAAAAATTACCCACTAGAACCCCCCCGCAAATGCTGTCTTTTTCTCCAATTTTCGAAGTTATTTATCGTGAAAAATAATAATGATGCACACAAGTTAAAATTGTTTTGTTGACTGATTTTGACAGCTGTCAAATGTACCTTCAAAATGACATATATATATAAAGTTCGAGCTTGCACGATATTTGTTAGTACGGACATCCACCGTCAAATTCCGGTTTTTAAGTTGTACACCCAATATAAAAAAAACGAATCTGACATCAGAAATTACTATTTTTACATCGGGCTCTGTTTTTGAACCAAAATGTCAGCTCCGCATTGAGGCGGATCTGTGCATCTAGTAGTCAAATAAAACATACAAGAGAAATCTGAAATCTGAAAAATTGCAAGTTTGAAAACTTTTTGTGTTTTTTGGTCTGGGCGGGAGTCGAACCAAGGATCTCCAGGTTGGTAGCCGAAGTCGTTACCACTGCACCAGCCTTGCCCGGCTGCGAAGCCAACTTTTGCCAGTTTTGTTTGTGTGTTAATACGTATTGATATATCATAATTGTTGTTTGTGTTATTTATTGATATTTGGTATAGTTGTTCCTTTGGAACAAATTCAATACCGATTGCAGGTGTTTCCACCTTATCATGGCGTGTTCTCCCAAATAACTTTAAGAATTTTTAAGTGTGTTACTTAATGACATTTTATATATAGAAAATTGATTTTTTAATTGAACTTTTAGTCATATATTTGCAAAGATCGATTTACATATAAATCTATCAATGCATTTTTCTAACACATAATTATGACAAATCAAGGAACGGATTAAAATGTCATTAAGTAACACACTTAAAAATTTTTAAAGTTAAAGTTGCCAAACCTGTCGAGAAATTCGCACCTATGGCCTCGTTGACCATAGCGAACATCATCTGGAGGCAAATAAGCCTTCTTTGGTTTTGCTGTAGCTAATGTAGCACAATTAGATGGTCGCCCCACTTGACGCTGCTCGGACGGAACTACATTTATCTTGGAAAGTGTTTCAGAAACTTCCGAGCAAAAGACGGGAAGTTGAATTCGAGTAGATCCATTATTTAATCTGTAGTATAATATATACGCATCAACCATTGCTACATCCAGCAAATGGTAAAAAATTCGGTTTGTCCATTTCCTTGTTTTCATCAGAATACGATACCGACCAATAAAGCCATCCATCTTATCGACGCCACCCATGTGCTTATTGTATTCTTTGATTATGGTTGGGCAGTCGATTTCCTTGCGTTGATTACTTTTTTGATCTCAACGTTTTATTTTTAAAACTTGGCTGTTTAAACTGAAATGTTTTAACACCAACGTAAGTCGAAAGTAATCGGACATTTTTTGTGTCACGCCACAAAACACTGCTTATATCAACTTCGTATACCGTCCCAACATATTCCTCAGAGTAACCTCTCGGAGCATCATCACTTGTTCGTTTTGACAGTTCGATGTTGGTTGACAATTTACAGTTTGAAACACGATTAACACGAAGGGTTCCCAAGCTATAAATTCCACGGCTTCGTAAATACGTAACTAAACCCAGTGAAGAATAAAAATTATCAAAATATACTATATGGTTAACATTATTGGGAATATATTTAGATAAGCGAACAACAACATTCGATAAAGCTCCAGGATCCGGTGCGTCCGGAATCGCAGTGTCGCCAGCTCCAGAATATATCTCAAACGCATAAGAATAACCACTTGAATCACATAGAACAAAGAGCTTTGTTCCCCATTTATGTGGCTTTGCTGGCATATATAGCCGAGTTGGGTTGCCTCCTATTTTTGTAGCACACATCTGTTCATCGACGCAAAGCCGTTGAAGCATTAGAACAGATACAAAGTATTCATTGAAGTGTTTTATGAGAGGTCGAATTCTGTAAAGTCGATCATATCCAGGATGGCCTTTCTTTATCTCAGAGTTGTTATTGAAATCCAATGCATGTCGAAGTTCTTCAAATCGTTTGCAAGTCATTACTTGCCTAATCTCTTCAAATGAATGTTTTCCCCAATAGGAGCGCACATTTGGATAACGATACACTGACATATAAATCAAAATTCCTATAAACTTACGTAGCTCCAATTCATCAGTAACAAATCGAGTTTCAATATTTTTTTGGTGAACGTACAAATTCATCTAGTCAGCTAAATACTTAAGGAAATTATCGTTTACAAAATAACAGAAGCAATCGTACGGCGTTTTCAAACTGCTTAGTTCGGCTGTCATTTCCTTTTAGGCTTAAAGCTTCATTTACGTGTAGCTGTAAATTTTGCCTTTTCCAAATTATAGATTTGAATCCATGTGAGTAGTTTTTTATATCATTTACGTTGCCTACAAATTCACCAGTAGTGGAAGTAGACGGACCGTCATCTTCTTCTTGTAACTCGACCTCCCTTGAACGTTTTTCAGCCGAAGTTGAAGGAAGTTCCAGATCTAATTGCTGTTAACATTAAAATATTCAAGGAAATGAAAAGGCAGATAAGATAGCTAGGGAGGGGCTAATTATTGCCTACGGAGAATATTAATCATATCGTTAAGCCACGATTGCAAAATAATTTCAGATAAAATGGTTTTAGAGATGGCGCAATTCGACCCATTATCAAACGGCCAAATCTATTAATAACACTCCTAACATAAGGTTTACAAAATTGCTTCTTAAGTACAGCAAGAGTGAAATAAAGTCATTTATAGCAGTAGTTACAGGACATAATACGTTATGTAGGCACTTGGGAGGGATGGGGTTTGAGACTGACGATCTTTATAGATGGTGTGGAGATAGGAACGTGAAAGAGGATAGTCAACATTATCTTTGCCAGTACCCTGCGCTTGCAAAAACAAGATTTAAAATATTTGGATCCTTCTTTTTTCAGGATATGCGAGAACTAATGGAGATAGACCCCGCTAAGATCCTGAAATGCATCAAGGCATCAAAATCGGAACAGAGAGCACGAATAGTAGCCAACAACCAATGAATCAGTTTCAATAAGATTGATGACTGTATAAAATGTACTGAATTAAATTAATTGTATACGTATATGTATCTTAGAACTATATACCGTGTTTAAAGAGGGATCACAATAGACCAGCAAAATGGTCTAAGTGGAAGTTGGCTTGCATATATGCCGACGATGCCCTCACAACCTAACCTTACCTGTTCAGGAAGGCATTTGGGTCTATTGTGTTTCACATTGTTCATAAATGATATTAGTAAATGTTTTCAATCAGCAAAGTTTTAGCTCTATGATGATAATTTAAAATTATTCTGTAAAATTGCTGATGAAACAGTCAGTCTATTCGTTTACTCCAAGTTTTTGCAAGTTTTTACCCGAAAAGCTCGCGTTTCTGCACGTTTTACGCGTAAACGCGAGCTTTTTGGGTAAAAGCTTGCAAAAACTTGAAGTAAACGAACAGCCTGAGTTATTGAAAACTTGCAGGGTGATCTTAATAGACTGTTCTCTTGGAGTGAAATGAATTTGTTGTCTCTATTGTATATATAAATAATGGTTTTTCTTTATCATTTTTTAAATCTAGAATGGTTAAAATCTCATCATATACCATTTTTTGTCTTTAAAGGCTGTTAACTGCATTAGGGCTCATGCCTCTACATAGACTGGAAAAAATCCAAAAATCGTTTACTAGGTTCCCGCTGCTCTCGTTAAATTTTGAGGTAACTTTGCTTTCCTATAATGCTCGATGCTTACTATTAGTTTTGAAATCTCTCGGGGTCTCGAAGGAAGATTCAGTCTATTTTGTTTATTCATGATCTTATATCCGGCAAAAGTGACTGTCTTCAGTTGTTGGAATAAGTCGATTTTAATATCCCTGCAAGATCGTAGCGTCATTTTGTCTTATTCCATATTCATATCCATAGAACTTATTATGCTCTTAATGAACCGATTTCTAGGGCATTATCATTATACAATGAGCTTTCGGCTACAAATAATTTAAGTTTAAGTCTATCAAAATTATCTTTTAAGAAACTGTTAAATGCTGTAATTTTAGTTTAATTTTGAAATAAACTTAACTTTCTGTAAATATATAATTTATGCTCTAGTCTGTTAGGATTTGTGATGCAGTAGGCTGAATAAATCCGATCTAAATCATTTTAGAAAAATTGTTTGAAAACAAATATATTATATTTATATTTTAACATTACCAAAATCATAGTATAATGAATTATTTATATTTTGACAGTAAAAGTATAAGTGAAAAATCTTATGAAACTTTATCAATGAACTTGAACAAGGCGCAGTATTTTAATTAGCATTTTTATTTTATCAGCGCACTTTTTGAGCTTATAATAAAATCTTATTGCATTTAAAAAAAAAAAAAGAACAAATGTGTATGCAAACAGTACCTAATTCTATCTATTTGATCTTATAAAAGCTTTCTATAAAACGTGCAAATTTTTACTAATCATTAAAGTTAATATAAATTATTTAAATAGCTAGAACTTTTCATTGTCGTTCTTCAATTTATTGCAAGATTAGACAGACATAGGCTTAGCTCAGCTTCCGCCGTATCGTCATGAGCAACACAACGTTAACAATTTTATTGGTGGTGTTTTTGATTTTTATTGGATCCACCCATTGCTGCAGTGATTCTAAATGGGATCTCTATAAAGTAATTAATTTTATATGTGTAATTAACAATGGAACATTTAATTTGTGTCTTTTTCAGACTCAATTCCACAAATCCTACGAAACAGTTAAGGAAGAAACTGTTCGACATGCTGTATTTTGTGATAATTTAAAAATGATTGACGAACATAATGTTCGGTATCAACAAGGACAGGAAACCTTTCGTATGGGCATAAACCAATTTGTTGATTGGACGCGGGATGAGTTTCATAATTGGCTTGGCGGTGTACACAATGGGATCAAACCAAAGAAACAAACCAATATATTTGTAAATCTGCAGCAATAAGGAATAAATACTAAAATCGAGTTAAAAAATGTGCAGTTAATTTTCATTTGGTTTGTCGAAAGTTCCTGATTAATGTTCAGCCTGAAATAATATTCACAAAATTCTTCAAAAATGAAACTTTGCACAGAAGATATAGATTAATAATTAGTGTTAACTCAATTTTAACTCTATTTTTTCTTAACTTGCTTTTAGTCATTCTTCCTTATTGCCATAGATATGTATAATCTTTTATGTAATATAAAATATATTTTATATAATATAAATGTCTCATATACGAAGGTGATAAAAACTTTTAACAGATAAGTGTGGAAATCTCACATCGCGTGTTTTTTACTTGTACGGTGCGCTTTTAATAATTCATTTGTTGGCAATTTTTTTATAAATAATAACTGTGTATGTATGTGATGCTGCAGAAAAAAAAAATTACCTTATCTTTACAAAATTAAAAACACGGTATTTTTAAATTTTCTAAAAATTAACATTATTTTGAATAAGATGACACCTCCATCACCGAAAAATTAAAAAAATTGATTGAGTTATGACGTTTAGAAATCGTAAAATGAAGAAATCAAGTTCGTAGATATGGGTTGTGATGAGCAAACCTAGACCATGACCATAGCAGTCTTGGTCTTGATTCTGAACAATGACCCTTGGTCATGAAAAATTTCTAGAGATTGTTGAGTATTTAAAATTTCCAAACCTTATTTTTAAAAAGCAGTTTTGTTTTTATGATGCCAAATTTCGAATTGAGAGATGATTTTATGCTTGGAATAGGCGATACACCTATTAACTATAAATTACCAAAACTGAAAAGCAAGCTATCTTGGTCTTGATGATCATCGTAACCAATGCCTTTTGTTTTGGGGAAGAATAGTTTACCATTCTTCAGTGATGTGTCAAAGTTGATACCTTTTCAATTTACTGAGATAACGCAAAAATGTCGCGATTTTAACTATTTTTCTCAATTATTAAAAAGTAATTAAAATACTTTGCTTTTTTCTAAAATAAAAATGAATAAAATTGACGCTGATATGGATAATGAAATTTGGTTTAAAGCATTAAAATATTGTATATTTTGATTTTCTGTAGAAAAATCTAAAATTCAAATGAGAACCCGGACTTTTAAAATTTTTTCTAAATTTCTTTGGATTTTGTTAGTCTTAAGAAATCCAAAACTAGTTAGATGTTGTTATTGTTAATATTATTTCAAGAAATAGAAGTCCAATTTTGCCTATTTTTTTTTAATGAATTTTTTTGTCAGATAACTTTTCTTCAGCAAATCCGATTTATTCGAAGACTACACAAAATTTTTCTTATTTTTTTTTTTGCATTCATTACTGAGTTACACTTTTTACCTTCAAAATGAGCTCTTAAAATGTGCCACACAATACTTTCTTCAAAAGTTATTGAAGATTCAAGATGATATCATGAAATCCAAAGTCATGTTGGTCACCATGATATTTACGTTATAGATTTTGGCCAGAAAAATTTATGTTTTGACCTATAGCGCACGGTACGGACAGATGACGGTTTTAAGTGTTTTGATGAGAAATATACGAGTACTGCATTCAGCACACCTCCCGGGAAGATAGGGACAACCTCGACTTGGAGTCACTAAAGAATTTTTGATGAGGTTTTGTTCGTTTACCTCTCTTGAGTTAGTAACTGTGAAAACGAAAATCCCGTCTCCTCCTTCTTGCAATTAAACTGAGTTTAAGTCGTTTTTTACGAGGCAAGTTTGAACTACTAATATTATAGTGACCCCGAAGTCTTGGAAGTGAAATTTTTTTGAAAAGGTTTTGTTCGTTTATTTGCTCAGAGTCGGAAAATAAGAAAATGAAATCGGAATAGTTCCTTATTGCGAATAAGCCGAGCTTAAGCGCAACTTTTCTTTGTATGTTTAAACTATTAATATTAAATCGACCTCGAAATACTGGCAGTGAAAACTATTGATGAGGATTTGTTCAATAAGTTTGCTTGATCAGTGCATTTCGACTTTCTATCAATATGGACTAGTTATAAAGTATCTGACAACCGCGATGATAATGATATCCAAGTGTTTAGTGCTGTAAATGTCTTCAAAAGCAAACTAATTTATGAATTTAATATAAAAAATATAAAAATTGTTCCGACAAAACATAGCATTTGCGCTGATTTATCAATCAATAAAGCATTGGTTTTCTAAAACATTTGCTGAAAATATTTATATGGATGTACCATGAACATTTCTCTATATACCTATCTGGAAAAAAACGACTGTGAGCTTAGTTAGTGCGAGTTAAATGTAGTATGTTTTATTCAAAATTTAGAGGCAAAAAGGGTGCTTAAAGCCGATTTCTGCGCAAGAAGGAGTTGTTTTGATTAATTGTTTCACCTAATCCCACTCAAGCAAACTTATTGAACAAATCCTCATCAATAGTTTTCACTGCCAGTATTTCGAGGTCGATTTAATATTAATAGTTTAAACATACAAAGAAAAAATGCGCTTAAGCTCGGCTTATTCGCAATAAGGAACTATTCCGATTTAGTTTTCTTATTTTCCGACTCTGAGCAAATAAACGAACAAAACCTCATCAAAAAAATTTCACTTCCAAGACTTCGAGGTCACTATAATATTAGTAATTCAAACTTGCCTCGTAAAAAACGACTTAAACTCAGTTTAATTGCAAGAAGGTGGAGTCGGAATTTTCGTTTTCACAGTTACTAACTCAAGAGAGGTAAACGAACAAAACCTCATCAAAAAATCTTCAGTGACTCCAAGTCGAGGTTGTCCCTATCTTCCCGGGAGGTGTGTCAGTGACAAACTTACACTGTAAGATAAATTTTTCAATAGTGTCAACTATAGTGCCTAACTATAGTTTTCTGCCCTCGGTTTTTATGTCGGACCTCCTAATTACGAATCTGATCTTGATTTTTTTCTATTCCATAAGAATCCTAAGGTATTCATGTTGCCCTATAGGCCTTTTCCACCAAAGATTAAAGAGGTGATTTAAGGCTGTTTTCAGATTCATTTAAATAAATCACCTCACAAATTTTCGGTGGAAACAGGCTATTAGTTCTTTAAACACTCTATTTTACTATGTATATATGCTTCTGTACTAAACGCAAAAAAATTTTTTCACGGACGCCTCTAGGTAGACAGAAAATGTTCAAAATTAACGCATGTGTAACACAGGATATTGACTGATACAGTAGCACCAACATAATGTTTTTAAGAAAAACCTTTTTCTCCAAATACCGAGGACGGATTTTGTCAGGACCCAAATATTTGGCCACATATTTGGCCCAACATATTTTATTTACTTTCATAATTCCATGACTTGTTATTATAACAAGTATTTTTATTGCATAAGTCATTAATTAATTTATTAGGAATTGGATTAAAAAGAACTGAATTAAAATAATGAAAAAGAAAACAAGGAAAAAGAGTATTAACTGTTACAAGATTTTCTCCTTATAAACAGGCAAGTGAAATTGTGCATCAATAGACAGGCCCGTGCGCACGGGGGGGCTTTTGGGGGTTCAAACCCCCCAGGAAGATATTTTACCCAAAAAAAAATTAAATAAATATTTATGATTTGCAAATATGTATTGAAATAAAAGTACTCGTACCTATAATATCATTTATAATATCACAGTTATTTTGGCAATTGCTGTGGGTTAGCTCATTTCAACAATTTATAAAGGTACAAATTTAAAAAAAAAACCTACTTGCATTAGCGTTTTTTGCTGCAAATTGGAAAAATAGTAGAAACGCTATTTGTTTTACTTTTATTTTAAATATAGACCATAAAAAAATTTTATTCAGATACCATTTAGAAATAGTTATGAAGGTTTTTAGAAAGATAGTAAGAAACAATAAATATAAATTTTTAGTCCAGTGATTAGTTTTCTGATCAAAAAAATTAGAACCACCAATTTTTCAATTGGAATCGTTTTATTTCGGTATGTTAAAACAAATGTCAAAAATCGATATCGAGATCATTGCCACATTTAAAGTTATTCAGGCTCAAAGGTCGCAAGAATTAAATGTTTTTTAGTCGAATTTCGAAATAGCAAAAAAAAAAAAATGCTTAGTTTATCCAATCTTTTTTCATATATCAAAATAACTTCACTAAGTCAAATATTTTCCATTGTTATTGAGCACCACTCGCCATCTTCGGGCGAAATCATAATACGGTCCTTAAAAGATTCCTGGGGTTTCCGCTCGAAAAACTCGGTCAAGACCATTTTGCAATCCACTAGGGAATTCAATTTTACGCCATCAAGATGATTATGCAACGAGTGAAACAAATGGTAATCCGAAGGTTCAAGGTTTGTGCTGTACAGTAGATGCTATAAAACTTTCTTACCGAGCTCCCTCAGTTTTTGGCGAATCACCAAAGAAGTATGTGGTCTAGCGTTGTCGTGATGAAAGGTGATGCCCTTTGTGTTGACTAATTCCGGACGTTTTTCCTTGAAGGCTTTATTCAATTTTGTTAATTGCTGACAGAACACTTCCGAATTAATCGTTTGGCTAAGCAGAAAAAGCTAGTACACAGGACCCTTGCAGTCCAACCAAATACTCAGCAAAACCTTCCTTGGCGTCAGCTCCGGCTTTGCGACGATTTGGGCAGGCTCACCTCGTTTTGACCATGATCTTTATCGCACATTACTATCATATTGAAATGCGTTCAGAAGGATTTTTTCACTCAGATTATGTAGTGATATTGTTACACCTTATGTGTCGGTTTTCCTCCACTTTTTTGGTGCGTGGTCGACAAGATTTAAATCAAAATTTCCAGAGCGGAATCAATCATACCTGGATGCACGCCATATGTCTGTTAATAGCTTTTTCTGCACTTTAAATCAAGGATAACTCGGATCTCAGACATGATAGAAAAAATTGGTTGCTAGATTCGGATTTTTGAAATGAAAGACTGGGGCTTCAAGCTGCGTTATCAGGTTCTGTGGCTAAAGATTTCCATGTTTTGTTATATAACCTCAAAAATATGGAAAAACAAAACTTTAAGGTTAAGATTTCTCGAAAACCATACAAGATATAGCAATTCTAAGGCCGGATTCAACATCGAAGCTTACATTGAAAATGATTTTTTTTTTGTTTGTTACTTTTCGAAAAAAAAAACGCAAAAATTCAATTTTATTTTCTTCACCAAAAAATTCCTAAAAAAATAATATTACGTTAACTCGATCAACTCAGTTTTTATTTGATTTTTGTCAAACCTTTGTTTATATATATACAGAAACAATGTAGGTCAGGGCCATTTAGTTACCGAAATTCGACCCTGAAAATCGATTAGCTCATTGACCAATTTAAAAAAAATAACTTTCGCTGTATATTTGTACCCCAGTGAACAACTTTACTTAAAAACCTTGAGTGGAACAACGTCGAGGTAAAACCGAGCTAGGCCTCGTTTTTGTCGTATCTTGGACTTAGTTTGTAATCATTGTTGCATCCGTATGTAACCAAGCTATGGTAATATTCATTAAAACCATTAATCGATGTTATCTAAAACCGAAAAAAAAAAAAAATTTACAAAAAAGACAACGCCTTAAAGCAATCAGACATGAAAAATGATTTAAAGCAATATATATTTTCATTGAATTAATCTATTTATTGGGGAGAAAATTACTAACTTTGTTTTGGTTTGCTTGCAAAACTACTTTCCAACTTTAAAATGTATTCTAATTCTCAAAAACCGTATTGCAAACTAGCCTGAGTGATAGATAGCTCCAAAGGTTTTTATAAAAAATGCGCTTTCGTGACCAGAGTTAGTGCAATCGACTTGATTTCATAAACAAAGTAAAAAAGAATTTGTATTATTAAAAATGGAAAAATTTTGGACTCAGCACTTTTTATTGCTTTTAATTTTTACCATTTAAACACGTTTTTTGATGTTTACTTTTTTACGCTTCTTATGGGTCGTCTTATTACCTTTCGAATGGCATACAAAAGTCATTTTGAGCACAGTTTCTCATTAAGCTGATAATACCCATATTACAATTTATGTAGGTACAAAAATTTTGTTAATAATTTTCTCTATACAGTGTTCCTACGTTTTTTTATGAAAACCCCCCATGAGCAAATCCTGCGCACGGCCCTGTCAATACATAGATATTCAGACAGGCGGCAACAACAACACTACGGCGGCATACAATAACGAGAACAGCATACATAAGCCACGTGCACAGCATCAAGGTCAGCAGCAGCATCACAAAGAAGACATGCAAAATTGTTGTTTTGCATAGCAGACAAACTTTGTATAAAAGACTGAGGTTCTGTTGTCATAAGGGGAGTTAGCAATACTCCTAATAAAGTAGTTTATGACCAAAGTAAATTAATAAGAATAGTTGTTGTTGCTCTCCATTTTTTAATTTGTAGAAAGTTTATGATCTGTTGGAGCTGGTTTAGTGTAGGCTCTAATTCAAAATAATATTAAATAAGAGACACTACACTTTTCAGTCTACACTAAACTAGCTCCAACAGATCATAAACTTTCTACAAACTAATAAGAAAAGATTCCTTCCTGGTAGGCTTAGCATTGATATACTTAGGAAAGTTGCCTTTTGTCAATAACAATCTGCTAAATAACTATTTAAATAAGGAAAGTGAAATAGCATACCCCAAAGAAGATAAGCACATGTCACCCATATATTTAAGTGTATTAAATAACAATTATAATATATATTCAGGTAAAGAACTCTTATTTTACCATAGAAGATTTAAAACACTTGACGTCAGAAATACAGTGTACAGCACTAGTCAATTTCTGCAAAATTAATGACTAATTAAAATAAGGGTTCTCTATCTTTTGTTATATAATTTTAGGTAGTTTTAAGATATTATTTAGTTTTAAGTATAAAAAGCAATAATGAAATTTCATTTTTTTAAATTTTTTCGGAAAAATTAACTCAATGTAAACAATGTATTTTATAATTATGGTTATGTAGAAGAATAAGACATGTATTATTTTTACAAATTTATAAAACTAATTAAGAAACTCTTAGATAAATACGTGTGTATGTTAAGAAAGAATATATGTAATTTAATGTATCATAGTATTAAGACAAAATGTATATATAAAGTAATTAAATAAATGGCAATGTGTGGTAAGGGGAGTTGAGTCTGAGCACTAACGAGAGCAAGTGCTTATATAGCCCAGCTTTGGCTACTTTCATTAAGGGTCGTTGTATTCGTGACCGTCAAATATCTTTGCTCTCGCCTATCTTCATTAGGGGTCGATCCATTCGTGGCCGCCTAATACCTTTGCTTTACCTCGCATACTTTCTGTTAGTGGTCGTTCCATTCGAGGCTAACTTATTCTTTAGTTCAACATCTACTTTCTATTAGTGGTCGTTCTATTCGAGGCTAACTAATACTCTATTTCTACATCTACTTTCTATTAGTGGTCGTTCTATTCGTGGCTAACTAATACTCTATTTCAACATCTACTTTCTATTAGTGGTCGTTCTATTCGAGGCTAACTAATACTCTATTTCTACATCTACTTTCTATTAGTGATCGTTCTATTCGAGGCTAACTAATACTATAGTCGTTTTATTCGAGGCTAACTTATACTATAGTTCTACATCTACTTTCTATTAGTGATCGTTCTATTCGAGGCTAACTTATGCTCTATTTCTACATCTACTCTCTAGTATTGTTCGTTCCATTCGAGGCCAACTAATACTTCATTTCTATACCTTCCATTTTTTTCCGAAAAAATTAATAAAAAGTCAAAATCAACTGCAGATTTATACAAGACAAAAAATTTAAAAAATCATTTTGATTTTTGTTATCATAGTCTATACATTTGAAAAGTGAATAAGATACTATTTAAGAAAATCGATGGAAAAATGCAAAAGTTGTATGCAATTCATTGATATATTACTAAAATGCGTTTTTGCCTATTTTTTTTTTTTGTTTTTTTGTAATAAACTGTTGGTAATTTGAAACTTTTTGTAAAACACATGAGAAAATCCAAAAACTTCTTAAAGTAAGAGTTAAAAAAAATACCCGTGTCTCGTCGTTTTTCTCCAGCCGGTCAGATTTTTTTTTAATCGATTTTTATACCCTACACCCAGGGTATATTCACTTTGTCCTTCCGTTTGTAACGCAGAGAAGGAGGCGTGGCAGATATAGAAAAGTATATATATTCTTGATCAGCGTCACTTCCTGAGTCGATATAGCCATGTCCGTCTGTCTGGCTGGCTGGCTGGCTGGGTGGCTGGCTGGCTGGCTGGCTGTGTGTTGAAATACACTTTTTGGGAAAACTGAGCAAGATAATTCAATGAAACTTGGTACACTGCCTTCGTCACCAAAGTTAGCTCGGGGGATTGAAAATGAGCGAAATCGGTCAACGGACACGCCTACCACCCATACAAAAAATATATTCAAAATGCAATTTTAGGAGTTTTTTTTCACGACAATGCAACCAAAATACGCATTAATATTAAAAATTGTAAGCGCAAGCTCTGAGGAAAAACTAAGCGAATTCGGACAAGAGGGCGTGGCACCTCCCATATAAGCAAATGCTTAAAAACGCTATACTGAAAGCGTTTTTTGAAATATTCGAATCAAATTTGACTCAGACACTAAGAATCATAAATGAAAGCTCTCAACAAAAATTGGGTGAAATCGGACAAGGGGGCGTGGTACCTCCCACATAAGCAAAAGTTTCAAAATGCTATACTGAAACAGTTTCTTGAGATAATCGAACCAAGCTTCACTCAAATACTAAATACTATAATTGCACGCTCTAAGCTAAAACTAGACGAACTCGGTCAAGAGGGCGTGGCACCTCCTATATAAGCAAAAGCTTCAAAACGCTTTACTGAAAAAGTTTGTCACTCAGACACTAAAAACTATAAATGCAAGCGCTGAACAAAAACTGGGTGACCTCGGACAAGAGGGCGTAGCAACTCCCATATGAGCAAAATTTGAAAAATACTGCAGTGTAGGGTATTTAATGTTTGGCCAGGCCAAATTTTACACCCTTACTAGTTTAAGTTTTTTTAACGCCTACATTAAGATTTTTTTTGGATTTTTTCATGTGTTTTACAAAAAGTTTCAAATTGTCGAACAGTTTATTACAAAAAAAAAAAACGGAAAAATAGGGAAAAACGCATTTTGGCAACTTATCAATGAATTGTATACAACTTTTGGATTTTTCCATCGATTTTCTTAAGTGATATCGTATTTTCTTCATAAATATATAGTCTATGATACAAAAAATCAAAATATGTATTACAAAAAAGTTATTTTTCTTGTATAAATTTGAAGTTGATTTTGATTTTTTCTTAATTTTTTCGAAAAAAAATAATTTTTTTTTCTGAAATCAATTTATTCCTCCGAAACTAACAAGCCAGCCAAAAAGTGATGTGAATGTCATTTATAGGTAATTTAATTACCTTTAATATGGCATATAAAACATTTAAATATTGGTTCTTGAGATATTCGTATTTTTTTGGTCCAAAAACCGAAAATGACCGATATCTCGAAAACGACACGAAAGAAAAAAAAAAATTCGATTTTCGGAATCAGCAGCCCATTTTACATATAAAATGAATAATGGCATTCAATGAGAATTTTGGCTGTAAACTAGTGTAATCGAAAACGTCACTCTCATATTTTTCTTGAAGCGAGCCTTTAATCCTGGTTTGGCTGAGTATATCCCAGCTATAGAACCGGGGTTAACCGGAGTTTGCTACAATTTCAATTCGCAATGTCGAGTTCCAAAATTTTCAACTTTCCATTTCCGTGTTTCATCGTTATGTTTATTGAACACAAGGGTAAGACAATGCCGCTCTTTCGTAATTCCGGAATAAGTATTTCAGTGGCACCAACTGTTTTGCTGCATTGCCTTGTGAACACAGGCATATTAAACATGTCGTATGAGAGCATTTCATACACCAAAAAACGTGAAGTCTGCTTTTTTCAAATACCTAGTACAGCCCATTTTGCTGGCACTCGAAAAAAATAGTTTCAATAAAACCAAGCTATAAAAAATACTTTTTACTTAAAACTTTCCTTATTAGTTCGTTCATTGTGTTTTTTAGTTATTTTTATTCAATTCAATCAAATCATATATTATATTTTAATGTATAATTTTTTGTTTAATCATAATATAATTTAGTTAAATATAATAATAATCATAATAATTACAATAATTTATACGTGTAGAATAATTTTACATCATAATTTCTTGTTTCTCTAGAACGTACATTTACTACAATAATACACATACATATTTATATATGCATATTAAATATATAATTTTATATATGTATACATATATTTTTAATACATTAACTTTGTAACAATAATCAATTTAGAGTTTTTGCAATGAGAGTTTTCAACTAATATCTCTATTTTGGGCCAATTAAATTTATTGAAAGCAATGTAACACCAGTCATATGCTGACAATTAATGGCCGCATTCAGAAGGAGCCGTATAAAAATACTATCAAATCAAAACATCACCTTTTGAATCCTTAATTTTTCTGTCAAACTTCAGCAAAAGTTAAAATGTTTAATCACTTGTGAATCAAATCTATTCATATTGCTTATGAGCTGCGAAAAATTTAATTTTGCAATCGTTCAGAAGGTGTTGAAGGCGAAACTGATGTATTATAGTTATGAAGCGTTTCACTGTTCGAACGCGATCAATGGTTAATTTAAGCACTTGCAGCGTCTGCAAATATGTGTTATGGAAAATATCATTAAATGATTCTACAGCTTTAATTACAAAAAATTAGTCGCGTTTAGAAGATGCAACAATTGTACATCAGTTTTTCCCATACGCAACACCAATATTTAACGTTCCATAGGACATCGACTATTTTGACTTTTTGTCGAACTTTTTTGATTTGACAGTATTTTATGTTGCATCTTTTGAACGCGACCATACTCATATCAGCATATGAGTAAGCAGTTTACTCTTAGAAATAAGCAAAACATATATGAAAAATCACTTAAATTTAATCTAATGAATGGAACAGGTCTAGCTTTTAACAATTTTTTTTTTTGGTTTTTTTTTTAAATTACTATACAATAGAATATTTTTTTAATTATGTTTATTAATGCCTTGCGTTGTTTTTGTTTCTTTTTTCTCTCATTTTATTGTAAATGATATTTTATATGTGGTATATGCTCATATATTAGCTATTTTTTACATAGATTTTTCCTTGATGTCCTTTGTTTTTAGTTTAATATTTTATTTGTCACTTTATTATCAATTTATTTTTGCTACGAAAAACATCTTTGCTACATTAACTTTTTAACTTTGAAAATTTTTCAGCCACTCTAGGCTTGCAGAAACCTCAAAAATGACATAAAATAAGATTCTTCGAAATAAGTTGGGATTCAACTTTTAGAGGTTTTCTTTTAAGTTTTTGTTTCAAATACACTATTCGACACAAAAAAAAAAAACACATGAGAAAATCCAAAAAATTCTTAAAGTAGACGTTAAAAAAAAAATACCCTTGTCTCGTGGTTTTTCCCCAGCACGTCACATTTTTTTTTAATCGATTTTTGAAGTTTTTTTTCCACTGTACATGAAAAGAAAAATACCGCATTCTTGTGTTAAGTCGATGAATTTCACTACATGATCCTTACATTTGAGGTGTATTATGTGTTCAGTAAACTTATGCAGAATATTGCGAGGAATATTTTTGTATATAATTTTAACCCTCTACAACCCCCACATGTGGGTCATTTTTAACCTTTCTTAAAAAGGTACAAAAATTACACCTAAAACAGGGGAATATTGAGTCAGTATGTACCACAGAAATATTTGCTATAAAATTTCACTACTGCTTACTGAAAACTAAAAAAGCAAAATTTCATCCCGCAAGCAAAAGAATCGTTAAAATCACTGAGCACTTCTAATAATCAATATTTTCCAAATTTCACCCCACTGTAAAACTCTAAAACTACATTTTGGACAAAACTCGTTCTCACAAGATCATAACGAAATCACACAAGGATCATTTTCTTAGAACACATTAACCTATTACATCCCGTTTTATGGGTCTTTTTGACCCCTTTTTCTAAAACTAGGCAACAATGGGTTAAAGAATTTTGCAAAAATATCCCTTAAAAAATTTCACTAATAGTTACAAAAGACGGAAAATTCTTAAAACTTAAGGTAAGCGCGTCAGGGATGTAATTAAAATGCAATGTGAAAAGTCCTTATTGATTTTAATGATTTTTTTGGTTTCGGGCTTAAATTTCGACCTTAACGTGCTTAGAAACTAATAGTGAAATTTTTTAGCAAATATTTCTGTAGTGCATACACACAAAAAAATATTGAACATATTATTTATGAACGGCATTCATACACCGAAATTCATTGATTTTCAAATAAAATTTTTTCATTAAAATTTTTTGATTTTAAGAACGATTCATTCATTAATCGTAAGTACATGAGTTCATAAATATTTTTCTATGAGGAATTTTTTTTATGAACTTCCGTTCTTAAATTTTAAGAATTTTTTCGTACGAATAATAACGTCTCATAAATCTACAGATACAAATTTTATAAATGTTAACATAAAATTAAACAATTCGTTCATAAACTTAAAGTAAAAGTTTCATCAATTTGAAATATTACTTTCAGTTTGTATTTCATTTTCTTCTTTTGGTTCTATACTTGTTTATGCTAAATTTCAAATAAAGCATTGTTGAAAGTTCCTTTCTATGTCGCTCACACCATCATGCTATGTGTGTGTATTCTCCTGAAACTTCTGGGCATAGAAGCATGCTGTGGTAAGTATTTATTTTCCCAAGAGGAAAAATAGCGCTTTTAAAAGCGTTTTTTAGCATCAAGTGCTTACTTTCCTTATGACATACTACTCTAGGTCAATATTGTATGTCCAATGCCTTGGAGCTTGAGCATTCTGCTAATATAAAAAAAAAATAATAAAAAAAACTTTCACCCGCGTTGGGGTTCGAACCCGGAAACCAAAGCGCAGAGAACTAGCTCCTTATCACATACGCTACAGACTCTTCTGACGTTTTTGTGTAAAATTTGTATTTCAAAAGCTTAATCAAATTTTTTTATTTTGAAAAAAAAAAAAAAAAAATTTATGAATTTCGTTTTTAGATTTTATGAACAAGTTCTTACGTTTTAAGCCCAAACTCCAATAGCGCGTTGGCAGTATCAGTGGCAGTTTTCGAAGCAGTATTTTACTGCCAGTATTTGCCTGCCACTGCTGATGTATCCACAATAGCGCGTCGGCAGTGTCATTGGCAGTGTTCAAATAAAATCCGTTTTCGCGAACAAACACAATAATTTTTTCTTTAATTTTATCGCAACACTCGCAACATATATTTTAAATTGTCACACATTTGAAAATTTTTATAAATGACGTTTTTCTTTCCAAATTTTTAAGTTCGAAAATATTGAAATGAGAGGCAGCGGCAGTGAATTTAGAAATAGAGAAAAATTGCACAGCGCTGTGTACTGCCGCTGCTGTATTGTAGTTACTTTCATATAAAGTAGTGCGTTCTAAACTGACAACTATTTTCGAACACTGCCACTGCCGACGCGCTATTGGAGTTTGGGCTTAACAAATAATTCATAAAAAAAATTTAAGAATATTGTTCTTAGATTTTAAGAAAAATTCTTACATTTTATGAATAATTCATAAGCGTACGTATGCCTTGTTTAACGTATGATTGAAAATACTTATAGTGTTTTCTTTAACGTCTACTTAAAGAATTTTTTGTATTTTCTCATGTGTTTTACAAAAAGTTCGAAATTGTCGAACAGTGATATCAACGTAGGTATGTTATTTCAAATTTCATTAAACAAAAAGCTTGTTGTTTGTTATCTTTTGTTATTTTGATGTTAGGAAAATATTACACTAAAAGTATTTTTTTTTTTTACAGTGCGGTTTAATTTTAACCATTAAGCTGCAAGTTCTGTATAAGACATTTAAGTAGAAGGTGGTCTTTTTGTACTTTATAAAAATAAGCTGTAAGTACTGTGTTTCATATTTTTTCCGTGTAAGTTTGCATTGACCTGTATAGTGTTGCTAATTAATACGATCTCAAGATACAATAGAAGGTACGTAAGGGTCTTTGAAATCAAGACTGCACTTTGAATCGTTCAGATTTCCGCTTCAGGATATAATGTTCTGCAGTCCCCTTGACTGAAGCCAATTTAATCGAATTCTTAAAGTGCAGAACTTTTTTTCAATTTGAAAATTTGTTCGTACTTTCTATTAGAGCTGGGCCGTGTTTTTTTTGTGGCCCGCGGGCCTCTACTTTTCCGCTACGGGCTCGAGCTTTGAAATCGTGGAATATGAGGCTGAGAATGACAATGGAGTAAGTCAAATCAAACAAATCATCTTATTAGATTAGAATGTTTGTTTTCTCCTCATATGAAAATCATAATATGGTTGCATCGGGCCGGGCTCGGGCCTCAACAATAAATATTCGAGTGGACCCGGGCTTTTTTCAAGTATTTGTTTCGTGTTCGTGCCGGGCCGGGCCTAATTTTTGAAGTCAGACCCCAATTCTACTTTCTATCGTATCATGATATGTATCTATGAAAAATTAAACGAAGCACAAGAAAAAAAAAAGAAAAAGAAAATGTGAAAGCCCTGAGGTCATTGAAATCGAAAACCATTACATATTAAATCATATTTTTTAATATATAGAGTAACTTCGGGTATTGTGATATAATCTGATAATGTGATATACCAGCTTATTTTCTTAAGAAAACATTTCACTACTAGAATTTTCTTGTCAACATAAGAGTAAAAGAAAAAAACACTTGCTGCAAGTCAATACGCCCTCGAATATACTTTTTTTCCGTGGTGAAATAAATTTTTCTGTTCACTAAAAAGATTTTTGTATGTGCTTTAAGTGTGAATAAAATTTAAATTGTAATAGATATTAAAGCCGAGGTAAAATAATATACTTATTAGCCACAAATCAGGTGAGTTTTTTATTTGGTATAGTGTGTTTTTTAAAATAACCAGATTGTTTACAAACTGAAATTCGCCCAAGTCGGGTAAAGAGATAAACTATATCACATTACCTGCGACGGTTGCAACGGTGTTTACAACGTCCCCATATGAAAAGACTTTGGAAGAGAGCATTCAAAATATTGAAATAAGAACAATAAAGAAGAGACCTGAGATGAGACCTGAGAAAATACCCGATTTTCAGTGTTAAAATCGAGCAAAACGGAGGAAAGTTTGCATTTTCCGAGTTTCGATCAATGAACTGAATATTTGTCCATTTTGCAACAAGTCCTTCCAGATAGACACAAAAGTCCAAACCTGGGTGCAATGTTTGCAATGCGAAATAATTTTGGCTTATAGTGAGTTTCTTCCAAGACGACAAACATTTTTGTATGTGAAACAGCTGTACAAATTTATCGTTTTATATTACATTGATGTAAGGAAATAAACTTGCAATACCATCCACATGTGTCCATCATAAGAATTTGGCTTCAAACTTTAATTGCACCATCTAATATTTTTCTTACTAACATGTATATTCGCATTATATTAATAATATGTATATTTAATTAGGATTGATTTTATCACAATAATTCTGTTGTATTTTACTGTTATTTACTTTTATCCGAACCCTACATATCACATTACTCGCCAATTTTGTTGAAATATCTCAAAAATAGCTTACCGTATAGAACTTCGAGGCACAATCATTGAGAAACCATAATACATAAAGCGGTAGCAGATTTGCTATGTAAATAAAGGGTAATTTAAAAAACGAAAATGCCTATATCACATTACCCGAAGTTACTCTACACTAGTGTGTATTGAAATGTATCGGCGAGTTTTAAGTCCCGATTCCACACTCAAATTAAGAATCAGGAAAAAAAAAACAATTCAGGAAATATAAATTTTCTGACTTTAAAATAAATTCCTAGTTGCCCAAATGGCTCTTGTTTATTAAAAGTGTGTGATTTTGCACTGGAGCCTATCTAACCGTAGATTTTTGTCCAAAAAACACTGCAGATCTCAGTTCGTAGTCCAAAACAACTTATGTATGCAAATTTTCAGAGCGATCGTATGACGTGCAGAAGTGTCAGCAAACGAATTAAAACGATTATTTTCAATCAAACGAATAATTTTTGTACTGGAGCCCATCTTCCTGTACATTTTTTTCAAAAAAAAACATCAGAGTACTCGATTCATCATCAAAAACAAATTATGCATCTAAATTTTGAGAGGGATCGAACAACGCGCTTTGGGCAAAAATTTAAATTTTTAGAAAAACCGACAACATATCAACTTAAAATTTAAATTTGCTCTCCTGAAAAATTATGAAAACATGCGATACCTAGTTTTGCCATTTTTGCACAGATATAATATATGCAAACAATATCGTATACTTTTTTTTTAGAAGAATTCAATTTTTATTTTAATTAGTGCACTAACGAGCGAGGCAGGAGAATGAGTATTTCATAGTAAAAAAATTTAAATAATTCTTTTTATTTTTAGCTATTTATGTGGTTTTGCATCCCGGGTTTTTGAATGGTACATTTGCCGGAGAATCACTCATTTCGAAAAGTAGGAGGATTCATTTATCTTACGAAAACTAGGACAAACTAAAAATTGGCGAAAGGCGAAATGTGGGACGTTTGAAAATTTCATCGAAAAGTAGGATGTTTATTGATGCCCGTGGTGAAAAACAGAATGTTTCATATTTTTTATCGAAAAGTAGGATGTCCTGCGGGAATCGATTTGTGTTATTAATGTATTCATTTTAAGTAAACCATAATATTCATTAAGATTATTCGTACATTGATGGCTCTTAAGAAAAACTACGTGTTTCATACTTTCGTACAAAAATTAGGATGTTTCACACTGAATGAATACATAATGAATCATTCTATTTACTTTTCGATACTTCGTATCGTGAATACCTCTATTATTTGCAAAAAAAAAAAAAAAACAACCAAGTTCACATTATTCGTACTGCATGAAGTATTTGTTATCATATGGTTACTATTATAATTAGCATTTTACATCATTGTGCAACAGTTGTGTAAGTTAATTATTGCATATTTATTGGTGTTATATGTATTTTAACATTTGTTTGTATGAAGTAGGTATGTAGCGTTTTGAATTTATGAATTTATTTTATGTTAAATACCTATTTTCATAATTTATTCTAAAAACATTTAAAACTTTTATATTTTTTAATTTTCTTTTATTTTTTTATTTTTTTTGTTTCTTTCAATATAATTATAATATAGATCTGCGTAAATAAATGTTAAATTATAGCAAATGTAAGTATATGTAGATATAAGTACATACATAAGATAGTATATGAAATTATTATTTTTCTCCTTGATTGCAATATGCAATTCATTAAGCTTTATTTTCAAGTCATATATTTGATATTTTCTTTTTTAATATAATATCATATGCAATTCAACGTATCAACGTATTTCGAGTCGTTTTGCAATTTTCACTCAGAAAAATTTTTTTCCTTCAGTTCAAAAGCAACTTCTGTTTAAAGTTTTGTTAGGAAAACCCAAAAAAAAAAAATGATATGGTAGTTGGAATATTTTGTTAAATTATTTCGTTTTTCTTTCTGATTTTGATAAATAAGCAATAATTAATTAAGTGTTGCCATTAAAAGCCTTAAACTATGCAATGCAAAAAGATTTTCTTACTCGATTGAATTTTTAGATCAAGGGTGTCAGCGTAGAATTAAAATGAACCAATTTTGGCTCGCCTACAACACCAACAATATTTCAAGATTTTCCGAATTTCTCGGAACTTCAAAACCCATGAAAATTGTATTTTGATGTTTCACTACTCCGCATCAAATTTGAGTTTAATTCCGGTTCGTATAAAAACAAAATAAAAACAATTTTTTCATGGGTGTTGTAGTTCCGAGAAATTTGAAAAATATATATTGTAATATTGTGTTTGTTGTAGACTAGCCAAAACTCTACGCTGACAGCGCTTGGCTTAATAATTTTCAAAGGCTGACACCCTTGAAATAGATTATGCAAAATTATGCAACTATTTTATTCATTTGAGATTAGCAATTTTTCTTTTGGACTTGATAATTTAACTTACAGCTTTGATTGATTCTTATGTCTCTAATGCGAAAGGAAAGTAATCTAGAAGCTTCCCAGCGAACATATGGAAGATCTTTGTGTCTTCCATTATTTTGGGATGCATTTATAAATCTCCCACGCGAGCTTTCCGCGAGTAACAGAAGATTCTCTTAACACTCTACCGGAAGATCATTGCAAATCAAACATCTTTGCGATGAACTTACAACTCTTCCTGTCGCGTCTTGCGCGACAAAACTTCAGCGCGATCAACAGAAGATTCTTTTATCACACTTCTGGAATATCATTAAAGCTTAAAGCTCTTACAGGCTATTAAAAAAATAATATCTTAAGACTATTTTGTAAGATAGTTGGAAATCTAACTTCTTCACGAATAACTTACAACTCTTCGAGATGAGTTTTACACGATACAATACGACATGTCATATCAGCTCATGAGAAATTTTTAAAAAATTTATAATATTTTTTTTCTAAAGGGCAATATTTCCCGGTATTTTTCACGAAGCAAAATGTCAAATTCAGAGAAAAAAAATTTAAATGAGATCCCAATAACTATTTTTGGTTGATTTGCGTTCGTTAATTCCGAATCTGGGCACGACTTATCTTCATCATGTCTGTAATTTAAGTAATCCTCGATTTGAACCGCAGAACACTATTTATACTTAGACATATGACTGATATCTAGGAAGAAGCTTAGCTCAGTTTTCTGATCTATATCTATACTTTCGGAAATATCATCCACTGAAGTAATGAAATCACAACTCCATAAAAATTTAATTTAGTCCTTTACATAGAATTGCGATAATCCAATTGAAAAAGGTAAAAGTTAAGTTTAAAACAGAAAACTAGAACTCCAGGATGCCGTTGGCCAAGGTGAGCTACGTTATTGCCTGACTGGAAAAAGCGTTTTCTGCACTTTGGAGTAGGATATTTCGGATCTCAGGCCTTATAGAGAAAAACAATTGCAATGTTTGGATTCAGTTATATCAAATTAATCACAAAAAGGTGTAGAGAATAAGAAGAAGAAGGATCTTATCTTCAAAATAATAGAAAAATAAAGTTATTTTTCTCAAAAATTTACTTTTAACAGCAACAAATGTTATTGAAAATGCTACAGTTCTTTTGTTAATGTACAGGTAATATTAAAATAAATAAATATTTCCTTATTGATTATATATTTTTTATTCCAGTGCAAGTCTGTATATAATACGTTATTTATTTCCTTCTCACAAATTGCACCGTAGAATAATTTGTTTTTTTGTTTTTTTTAACAGGCATGAATTATATTTTTGAAAAAAGTTAGTTCTTATCGATTTTCCTAACATTTATTGTATCATGTGAAAATAAAATAAAAAATCTCATAAATAGAGTTTTTTTTTGCAATTTTAGAAAAATCCAAAGCTTTTAAAACTCTAAACTTTAAGAGCGATTTTATTTTTGCAAACTTATTACTTTGATAAGTATATAAAAAGATTTCAATTTTAAAACATAAAGTACACATATTAAGACGGATTGAATAGTTTAACCGGACTGGCTTAAAAATATCGGAAAGTTTGGTTGATTTGGAGGAAGTTTTGTCGAAGAAAGCATATATTTTTAGTACATTTAACCCCCCGATAATTATAAAATGTATTTACTCATATCGATTTTTATTAAGTCTAGGAAACAAAGGAATTTTCTGGGAAATAATTTCAAGTGAATTTATTTTACCGGAATAATCTTTATCAACACATGAAAAATAAAATGTGGAAAGTGGATTGCGATATTGTTTTCGCGAAAAAAATTATTCAAGGTCAAAGATTGCAAAAATCTTTATGGAATTTTTTTGAACTTTTTTTTTCGAAAATTTTTTTTTTTTTAATTTTTTAAAAATTATACAAAGAAAAAAAAAATTTTCAAAAATTTCACACATATTCCTTGGACGATTCTAAGGATTTTATGCCTAGTAAACTTTTTTCGTAAGATGCCTTAATCTTGAGTAAGCAAAGAGTTTTGCCTGCCGTGGGCGTTCAGAAGCCAAAAACCCTCATCTAGCGACCGAATCCCATCTTGAGTCATACGTCATCATAAATTATGCTTTAATTTAAAGTACTCTAAAAAAATTTAAGTGGGATTTTTTTTTTAAAAAAAACTCAAAAGTATTTTTAAGTTTATAAAATTTTGGTGAAAAAAAATATTTTCACCAAGTAATATTTTTTTATTAAAAGAACACTTAAAAATAAATGGGACCAGTTACTTAGATATATTAATTTACAAACCTTGGTGTAAACTATAAATTTTTGAAAAAACACCCTTTTCATGAAAATCACTAAAAACGCCAACTTTAACACCCTTTACTTTAAGAACAAATAGTAAATACTAGGACCAAATCCTCCCGGATTATTGTTCTTGCACACCAGGACTACCATATTGCCAAATTTGAGCGAAATCGGAGACAAACAAATTTTCAGCTGGTACGCTGTGCGTGTTTTGCTTTATATATATTCATCTATGTCAAACAAACAAACTTTTTGGATATTATTCTACGGTGTATTTTTATGTTTCAATTTTTTTTTTTTTTTTTTCTTGAAAAGTTAATAAGTTATTTTTTATTAAATTTTTAATTTTTTTTTTTTTTTGTTTCACATATTTATATATTTACTTTGGTTTGCAGTTTTTTCTTTATTTATTAATTTTCATTACTTTGGCGTTGTTGTTTTTTATACTAAAAATAATTATTGCAACAAATTTGTAAGTACTACTACTTCAATTCATGTAAGTATATGTTTGTATGTTTTCTCTTTATTTCAGCTTAAGCAAATTTAACTTATTTTATATAAATAGTTTACTCATAATTTATCTATATATGTAGTATCATTGTTTGTTTTTTAAATATTAATTTTTTTATTGTTCTTGACTAAACTTCTTTGTTGTTGTTTGTTCTAAATTATAAAATTCTGCTATTTTGTTTTTATTTTCTTGTTGAGTAAAATTAAAATTTAGTTTTTTCCTCTTTGTCTATTTCTATTTATATGTATGTATCTTCGGTGTAATTTTTTATTTTGTTGCAGTTGCTTTTAAACTTTTAGAGTATTTTCTTTTTTGAAAATTTGTAACCCTTCTTATACATTTAATATATTCGTATAATATTTCAATAAATATGTTGTAGTTTTGTAGTAAATTTATTACATTGCATACGCTAGCGAAATGTTGTAGATTCCTAATAGGTGGGTTGTTGATATTCCATGCCTTGTTGTTCATTACCTTAAAAAAATAAATTAATTTAAGAAATTTTGAAAATACATTTGTAATACACGCGACTATTTTATAATTTGACTTAAGACGGTCGTATTTTTTTATATACTTATAATGGTGTATCGCATAAGGTTACGAAGCTTCTGGGAGATGTAAAGGAGGCCTAGATTAACAAAAAATTGCACTTAAAAGGGGGTTTTAAGCTATCCCCTCAGGAATTATAAGGTTAAAACTGATCTTTTGACTTGTTTTAAAAAAAAAAAAAAAACTTATTTGATGAGAAAATATTTTTATAAGGAACTTGTAGCTAATTTTATGGGCTTTCTAAGAGTGTATTTGTTTTATATGATTGAAAATGATTCGCAAAGTTCTGGAACTTTAAAGTTGATATTTTAAATTTTTCTTCCTATTATTTGACTTTGGCGGACATTTTAGTTTAAAAAGTCCTATCAACTAACCTTTTTATAATTTTGTTTGGTAGTACATTCGACATACCAATTTTTTTAATTAAGGTCAGAAAAAAATACATTTCAAGAACAATCCGTTTGAAGGCTCCAGTAGATAAAGGGCAGAGCGTAAGCAACATAACGCATACGAGTAATCCGTTGTTACATAAGTAGAAAGTATTTTTTCCGTCCACAAATTAAAAACTTGGTATGATAAATGTGCCACCAAATTAAAGAAAATTTAAAAAGGATTCCAATAAAAATTATAAAAAGGCATATTAATAGGAACTTTTTTATACTAAAATGGCCGCAAAAAACCAAAAAATAAGTAAAAAGATTTGAAATATCAACTTTAATGGTCCAGAATGATGCGAAATCCTTTTAAGCTTTATTAACCAAATATACTCTTAGAATGCGCATACAATTAGCTAAAACTTTTCTATAAAAATATTTTCTCTGAAACTTTAGGGTAACTCAATAAATTTTTTTTTGTAAAAGAACAAGTCAGTTTTAATCCTATAACTTCTCAGGGGTACATTTAAGACCCCCTTCAGGTGCAATTTTTTGTTAGTTTAGGACTCTTCTATCAATTCCCAGAAGCTTTGTAGCCTTATGCGATACACCCTGTAAAATATACATAGTTTGCTTCATATGCATGGAACGAAAACCAGTTTTTCATTGATTAGTATTGTATGGAACATTATGACTTATTTGATAAAATGTCGAGTATCTCGAAAAGTATTTTAGTCTCATTTATGAAATTCAGCACATTTAGCCAATTTATCAATAAACTCTTTAGTTTAAATATCGATGATACTTTTTTAGAGCAATTTTTTCTTAAAGGTTCAAACCTTTTTTTGCTATCATTAGGAAATATTGTTGCTATTTCCAGAAAGATGGCAATTCTCTCGGACTGACTGCCCGCGATTTAAAACACTTAAAAAAATCAAATTTAGTTGTAGATTACAATAAAAATTAGTCAGACTGGGGCGTTGATCTTGCTCTCGTTTGGGTCATAGGCCATAGCGATATCGAGGGCAACGAAGAAGCTGACAAACTGGCAAGGCATGGCTCCTCCAGCGCGGTGCGAGTTCATACCCCACTAGGTCTAGTAAAGAAGCGGATCTTCTCATCTTTCTCTTCTTATACGAGATAAAATTGTATGTACTTATGTATGTATGTTTGGAACGGGCAAAACTTTTTCTCGAAAACGGCAACAGCAATTTTAATGAAACTTCGGATAATGTTAGATATTAACACACAATAAAGAATGAGCAAGGTTTAAACTTTGCAAATGCTCACCAGGAGGCGTGGCACCGCCCTAAATTTAAAATTTGATTTAGTAATAACTCGCAAACCATACAAGGTATTTGAATGAAATTTTGGGAGCGGATACTGCTCAAAACACACGAAAAGTGGGCGGGATCGAATAAGTGCCACGCCCACTTTTTAACCCTTAAAAATTTTGATTCAATATTACTCGAAAACGACTCCAACAACTTTGATGAAAATTTAGGAGGTATTACCTCTACAAACAGGGATTAGTATGTAATATGCCGTTATATTGGGAAAACTCGTTGAAGAAAACTAAAAATCATTCTAAAATTAATTAGGGAAAGCCCTGCTATAGGGCATCTCTCATCTGAATTGGATTAAAATATCGCCGTTGCGCGTGGAACTTCCCATACAAGCAAAATACGTTTAATGCTGTTTTTCGCAAATGTAACAAGGCATTTCAATGAAATTTGGTATGAAGATATTGTTTAATAATACCTTGTAATAAAAGAAAAGTGCCACGCCCACTTTTTAACCCTTGAAAATTTTGATTGAATATTACTCGAAAACGACTCCAACAATTTTAATGAAAATTTAAGAGACTGAATCCCTGAAAAGAAGTATTAATATGTGATATGCCGTTATATTAAAAAAAAACTCGTGAAGGGCGTGGCAATGCCCACAAAAATATAAAACGCTTTAAAAAGAAAACTACTTAAGAAATTGTTCTAAATTAAACTACTTGCTATTAGGCACCTTCGATCTAAAAGTGGGCAAAATATCGCCGGTGCGCGTGGAACGTCCCATACAAGTAAAACACATTAAATGCTATTTCTCGCAAATGGTACAACATATTTTGATTAAATTTGGTAAGAGGGTCTGGATCATGAGTATCTAAAGCATATCGAAAAGTGGGCGTTGTTCAATAATTGCCACGCCCACTTTCTACCAAAATAAAAAATTTTAGTTAATAACTCAGGCGCAAAAAAAAATTAAATGAACTCTTTATGTCTTATGTACTTTTCGACGCTGAGTCCGTCTTGAAAGCAGAACTGTCATTATAACATCAGTATTTTGAAATGTCCTTGCTTGAAGTTGAAGAAAACGCTGTGTTCAGTCCTGTACAGCGTAGTTACAAAAAAAGGTGATATCAAAATATCCTTTCGGATTTTTCCAATAGGTCTCTTACTTTTCGATACATAAAACGAAAAGTTTTGGGTGCGTGGCATGTCCCACTTATTTATTTTAGGTAGAATGCCCCAAAAAAAATGTAAAGTTTTTGATATTTTCTATACCATCCGATACTTTGCGAGTTTTTTCTTATTATTATTCTCATCGGTTAATATATCAATTTGAAAGCATGACCATACGAGTATCATAACAAAACAAAGTTATGAATAAAAACATCGACTAAAATAATAAGATCAGATTGTTGACCGAGCAGGGATCGGTCTCCAGGTACTATTACTTAACCGAGGCGAAAACTAATTGAAAAGTATTGACTTCATGTAGGATATCCAGGTCAATCTGGCCTTAAAATAACAGTTTAAAAATCACTTATTTACTAGCTAATAATCGAATTAATATAGCAAGAACTACGCAGTTTCAATTGGGCTGAAAATCTATGTACCCCTTTCAACTCCTTTCGGAGTTTCTGAGATTTAAACAAGCAAAAATCTCTTGAAAACTTTCTCTGTGAGCTCTGGCTTGAGCTAGATTTAAATCACTAGGATAACTTTTCTTCAATACACTCAGCGAAATTGGCGTCATCAAAATCGGCTCGCTGCTCAATTACCTTAATAGGACTAACTGGATATAAATATCGTTAGCAAGGTATTTCCACAATCACCTGCTCCAGCCCGTCGGATCATACTTGTGGTATGAAAATGGCACATTTAGTGTAATACCCGTAGTATATTAGCAACATAAACAATAATTTAATCTAAAATCTAAAGATCCGAACATTTAGAGTGGTCGTTGGTATGAAAGATGTATCACCATCTGAACAAAATTTGTTTGATTTCTGTTCAGAACTTGCCCGAACCAATCATAGTGGTATTGCTTAAATTAAATACACAAGTATAGTACTTTAAAATTACCTAAAATTACTCCTTATCAAAATGATCTCCCTTTTCCTACACATTTAATATTTGTTGGAGTAGTAATATTAAATTGTGTGCCAGACATATGTATATAAAACATTTTTGAAAGATTGCAGTTTTATAACCAAATGGTGATCTCTTCAATCGATTTTATTTTCATATAAAAGGTTATGAATTGCATCATCCTGATGATAAGAAATCTTTTGTGTAGCCTTTTTCCATATTAGAATAATTCTAGACTATTTGGATCGGCAAATTTTAAAAGGGCGGAAGTTAATGAAGAGACAAAAGTAATGTCATACAAATTAATTATATGCCATAATAATCGGTTATTTGACGGATATCATTTTTTCAACACAATTACCATTAATTTCACACTACCAAGTAAGCTTTTTGTGAAAACAGAGACCAATTTAATTCCAACAAAATGTCAAATTGAATATTAAATTAGACCAAGTGTAAATTTGTTAATTAATTATTATTATAGGCTTAATTGGTCAGTGAAATAATATGTAAAAAATAGTAAAAACGACTATTTTACATTTACTCCCTACGTTTCGGTGATATGAATGTCACCTTCATCAGGGGTAGTTTATTAAATCTTTGAACAAAAAGAAAACAATATTTAAAACACAAACATTTTTGAAAAATGAAAACAAAAACTTACAGAAGAAATTACATTAAAAAACAGAAGCAAACAATTAAATTTATCAAAGATTTTAAATGTCAAATTGTCTGTCGTTTTAACATCTGCCGACTTATTTATTAATCTCGTCATTACCATGAGATTATCTTCTAACATACGTCATTGGGATTTAGAATACCGGCACCAAGGTACATAAATTTTGCGTCTCATTTCTGCAGGGCAAGTTCATAGCATATGCTCTTCTGTTTGCAAGTCTTCTCGACAGAGTCTACGCGAATCATTGTTAACTAGACCCATCTGCTTTAGGTAATAGTTAAGTATACAGTGTCCTGATATTTTTTCAGAGTAGGCTTTTACACATATCTTTTCTTCCTTTAACACATTTTGAATTGATAAGCGTTTTAGCCTTCCGTATGCCGATGATAAGGCTATTTTCCTTACATTGCCGAGTTGATTTTGAAGCTATTATTCACTTCGCAGAATGGTCTTGGGTCTATAAAAGTGTTGTTTTGGCTTAGCAATTTGCCCTTTTGTTGCCTCTATGTCCCTTGTGTTCTGGTATCCATATTGGCGAAGTACAAAATATTGCCAGACCAGATGTAGTATATTAAATACTTATGCTGTTAAATACATTTGTAAGGACGTTTGACAAAACATCCTTAGTTTTTATATCGGTGCGAGATTTTCTCTTATGTAACCATTTTCCGGCGCATAACTTTAAAGCGTGCAACAACTTTTTAGAATCTTTGTAATTCGAGCCAAGATCCAGCGTTGCTATCTTAAATTTTTTAACTCATTTCAAGTCAATCAATTAGTTTACATTGAAACTTGTGTTGTACAATATTGTATGAGCCTTAAAGTGCAAATTATCTTCTTCAAATAATGTATTTTCATAACAAACTGATACTACCTGCTGGACCCGCCATTACTCTTAACTTTTCTAACTTATTTCTAGGTCAATACAATAATAAAGCAAATGAATATGTAACATTATTGAAACAACTTGCTGTCATTATAAGCTGCGATAATTCTGTTTTATCAGGCGGATCTGGCAATTAAGTATAAATATTTACAATTATTTATATTACATCAATATTATTTAAATCAGTTTATGTAATGCATTCGGTAGACATTCTGTTGAATAAGCAGAAACATAGAAAAATCAAAGCGCTTGAACTTGAACTTAAGGAGACGTATTTTAAAAACTTTATATTGATAAGACTCACTTATTTGCTGCTATAAAAGCAGCTGGACAAAAAGTCATCTATATCATTATCATCACTAAATCGCAAACTCACTAACAGTCTATTGACATTTTAAGATGTTGCGAAATATTGCAATTTTGCTACTTAGCGTTATATTAATAGAACCAGTAGGTGGGCAAAATCCATTAAAATTTGTGAACAGTTTTCACTTTTCTAACCCCTCTCTTACAGCGCTGCAGTCAAACAAATCAGGAGACCACACGCACTCAACTTGCCGATTTGATTAAAAATTACTTCCCTTCACTTTATGAGAAATCCGTCAAAAACAGTATGTCACTATTCAAAGGTGTACTAAAAGATATTGAGATTTTAATGGATAGAGATAAGCGGATTGCAACCAGAGCTACAGATTTCATTAATTTTATTGAAAAAGTTGAAAAACTGGAAGAACCTATTTCGTTGAATCAAAGACATGAACTTATCATGGAATGGGATAAAATTTTGGTTGAAAATGACGTCACTATAAAGGAAGATCCTACTGTGATAGATCTACTTTTTGATATATCATTGCAGAAAAATGGCTTAGAAACTGAATTAGTGACTGATTTTGTTCATAACTTGATACAATTTGCCAAAGACTTAAATACAAAAATTGATGAGCTTTTTAATTCATTACCGGTAGAAGAACAGGAAAAGGAAACGAAATTTAACAATTGGTATAAACAATACAAAAAAGAAGAGTTGCGTAAGGCAAAGTTCATAATGGTTGAGGAACTGTTGGAAATCTTACAAGAGTCTGGTGATCTGTGATATCATTTATGGATGTTTTTCGTATATTTATTGTATTACTAAAGCACAATATTTCTTGTCCTAAAACTCATTTTTTGTATAAACAAATGAAACATTAAACATTTTGAAGTGTGTTATTGCAAACTTTTAAGATACCATATTAAACACCATTCTTTCAGGATATCGATTTTGAAAGAAAACCAATGTATATCGTTTTTATTTAGCCATACAAGGTGCTACCAACGCAGTAGGAGAAAGAGCGGTCAAGTAGACATGATATTAGGCCGTCATTGAGTGGCAACTGCCCTACTGTCTACCCTTCTTTCGTCCTTTCTTTTTTACCTATGTTGTCATTCGACATCAAGGCATGGCACTTACATTAATACAGAGAAGGCAGCAAAGCAGGTCTTCTATGATCGCTTCTAATAAGAGACGACAGAAACAGGCGTGCTGCCTTACCTTCTTTCTTTTTTACAAATGATGTCACTAAGCACCAAGACCTGATACGTAGGTTGCCTTTTATATTTCGGGATTGGGCAACCCTAATGTTGTAATCTGGCAATTGCTAGCTCTATCGTAAAGTTTGACATTTTTGAGGTTATAGGTAGTCAGAACATTTTGACATACGAGCGCTATTTGTATTGTTTACAGTAACTTAAAAGATTCATCTCGCCCAAAAAATGGAATTAAATCGTGAAAATTTTCGCCCGACTATTTTTTACAACTTTCGACGTGGATTAACTCAACAACAGTGCATCACTGAACTTAATTCAATTTTTGGCGATGAAGCTCCATCAAGGACCAGTGTTTATCGATGGTATGGTGAATTCAACCGAGGTCGTAGTTCACTCCAAGACGAATTTCGTGAAGGTCGTCCAAAATCAGTTGTTGTTCCGGAAACCATTGATGCTGTGCGCCAACCGATATTGCAAGATCGTCATGTGACCTATCGTGAGATAGAGACAACCTTAGGCATTAGTGGGACCAGCATACATTCAATATTGCATGAACACCTGGCCGTAAAAAACGTTTGTTCTCGTTGGAAGGCCCATAATTTATCAACTGCTTAAATTTTCAATGGAAAAATTGATTTTCTTAACTCACTGTAAACAAAACAAATAGCACTTGTACATCAAAACGTTGTGAGTACGTTTATGTCAAACTTTATTATGGTGTTGCCAGATTTTAGCTATTGACATTAGTGTTGCCCAATCCCGAAACATAAAAGGCAACCAACGTATGAATTATTCCACAAAGAAGGCAGCAATGCAGGCCCTCTACGTGGGCTGCTCGATATATTTCTGGCCTAATAATGAAAATGCGAATATTTATCATCAAAAATGGTTTTATTGTTTTTCAAAGTATTCTCCAGCATGATTTATACACTTTTGCATGCAATCAAACCAATTGTCGAAGCACTTTTTCCACGCAGATTGAGACACCTCCAAAACATGGTTTTTGAACGCTTCAACAGCATCTTCTGGCGACGAAAATCATTGACCACGCATTTTTTTCTTGATGTGCGGGAATAAAAAGAAGTCATTGGGTGCCAAGTCAGGGCTGTACGGCGGATGACCCATCAATTCGACGTTTTGGCCGGTCAAAAAGGCGCTGGTTTGAGCAGATGTGTGAGAGCTCGCATTGTCATGGTGAACAATGATTCGTCTTCTCTTATTCGTTTTTCGGATTTCTCCGAAGACTTCAGGCAAACAAATTGTAGTGTACCACTCAGAATTGACTGTTCTACGTTGCACAAGAGGAACAGTCGCCACATGACCAGTTTTGACGAAGAAACGGGCGACCATTTGCTTCGAAGTGCTTCTTCCACGTACAACTTTCGTTGGATTTGGCTCGTCTTCGAAGACCCACACGGTCGATTGCTGTTTTGTTTCGGGCTCATACTCATAGATCTCTGATTCGGCACCTATGACAATCTTATAAACGTCTTTGAAGCACCGCGATCGTTTTTTTTTCAACATTTCTTTGCACCAATCGGCACGATTCTTTTTTTGAGCGATTGTGAAATTGTACGGGATCCAACGAGAACAAACCTTTTTTGCGACCAGCTGTTCATGCAAAATCAAATGTATTTTAGTGAAACTAATGCCCAAGAATGCCTCTATCTCACGGTATGTCACATGATAATCTTGCGTTATAAGTTCACGCATGGCATCAATGTTCTCTGGCGCAACGGCCGTTTTTGGATGACCTTCACGGAATTCGTCTTTGAGCGAGCGTCGGCCACGATTGAATTCATTAAACCAGTTTTTCACAGTGCTATAGGATGGTGCTTTATCGCCATATAAAGATTTAAGTTCAATGATGCACTCTTGTTGTGATAATCCACGTCGAAAGTTGTGAAAAATGATCGCACGAAAATGTTCACGAGTTAATTTCATTTTTTTGCCAATTTGATTTTTTCAAGTCACTGTAAACAACACAAATGATGGTCGTAAGTCAAAACGTTCTGAGTACGTTTATGCTAAAAAATATCAAACTTTCCAATAGAAATGTCAGATTGCACCTGGCAACACTTAGTGTTGCCTAGGCCAGAAATATATCGAGCAGCCTACGTACTATCGCTTCTCATGAGTCAATCTTTGCATAATCGACATCTCCGATTTTTATGGAAATTGGTGAAAAGTTACTGTATGACATACATATAACTGTGTTAAAATGATTTCCTGAAATTCCAAAAATTTCCAAGATGGCGGCCACGGGAAGTTCGATCGAACTTTTGGATACTTTTTTAAAGCCATTTTGGGGCTTGGAGCACCCTGTTTATTTTTTTTTTAAATATTTTTATTTAAAAGTAAATTTAATTATAATTATTTTCCGACCCTCAAAATCGTGGTATCTTTGGGGTTATCAAGTTATGAGCTTTTAAAGTAGTTTAGTGTTGGGTTACGTCGTTGGTGTACGTGCGCTACCATATGAAGTTGGCACTGTTTGGACGGAATTTTTATTTTTTTTTTTGACTTCTAGAAAAAATTTTGGTAAAACATTTTTGTAAAATATTTAAGCCCATTATAACAAAGTTTTTGGAAAAGTGGGTCAAAAAGACCCATAAAAATGGGATATAATGGGTTGAGGTGTTCCAGAAGACTAACATAAAATCAAGTAGGTAACAACTTTCTGGAACATCTTAACCCATTATATCCCGTCGCAAGCCTCCAGGGCTAGGAGGAATTTTAAAAATTTATCTGATTCAAAAATCCATAAGAGCCTTTTTTGAACTAATTTTATTTTAAGGAACCTCAAGTAATCAGCATCTTTGGTTCTTAGTAGGACCCCATTGGAGGTAATTTTATGGGTTCGCATTGTGTTACCCCAAGAATAGATGGGAGAATCTCCGAAAAATGTGCCAATTTAGTCAAGAAAAGAAAGAATTAAACAAGATCTTAAAATGGTTTATGTTGACTATATGAAAATTATACTAATTTTATGAACTTTAGTCATTGTTTTGCAAGAATCGAAAATTCCATGCATTTTCCAACTTAGAATATTATGACAATTAGGAGACATATGTTTCGGTTACCGCCACGTGGCCATGTTCAGTAGTTTTTTCTCTTCTCCTAATTGTCATAATATTCTAAGTTGGAAAATGCATGGAATTTTCGATTCTTGCAAAACAATGACTAAAGTTCATAAAATTAGTATAATTAAACAAGATCTTCGAAAATAACCAGATGGCAACGCAGCGGGGTTTATGGACAACCCATAATCATAAAAAGGAAAATTTGTTCAACAAGTTTAATGAATCAATAAACAACAATGTCTCGTGAGAGTACCATTTTACCGGAGTTAATTTGACGGGAGAGTGACAAAATGTGGCAAAAGTAGTAATAGACCAATTATTTTCAAAAAAAGTTGAAACTGGTGGATAGCCACTCTAATTGTTTATTGATTCAATTATATAAAGATAAAAGAATTTGTATAGCTATATAAAAAAATTGTATAGGGAAAATGACACACATTTGCATTCTTTACAAAATTTTTAAACTTTTTAAGAAAATAAACGCACTAACACTCACTATCGAAAAACCAAAACTGACTGAACGGAAAAAGAACTGAGTCTCCTCTTTCTATTCACTTTCAGTTCTCGTTTTACTCAATATTTAAAAAATTATAATAATATGCAAAACAGGCAAACTAAGTGCACTAAGAAGCGGTTAGGGACAGCAAGGAGAATGACTTTTTAACACTTTATGTTATAATTTCATAGTAAAATATATACATAGAACTATTTTTTTTAAGCTAGTCGTATAAAGCTCTTGTTAAGTATCTGCATTTAATAGTCAAATTTTAAATTTAAACATGGTTTTGAGCCCCGGAACATTGAATGGTACATTTTTTGGAGAATCACACAGATTTCTTAGTATTCGAAATGCTCAAATAAATAAAGTCTTTTGATTTTCCAGAAGACTTTCAAAGCTATATGATTTTTTAGGGGCTATCCATTAAGTATGTAAGCTATTTTTGTGGGGAGGGGTAGTGAAAAATCTTACGGTTTTTTTGGGGGTGGGGCAACGCAATATCTTACGTAGGATTCATAATATTATCATCATATTAAAGTAGCGCATACATACAATAATTAACTTAAGTAATTATAGATTATACAATATCAAAACTTTTCAATAGCGATGAGCAAAATCAGTTTTGGCCTTAGAAATTTTTTCGAGACTAAAACGCTGATATAATTTCATGATCAAGACTTAAATTCCAAGATCAAAACTGCTATGGTCTTGACCTTAGTAAATATGATAGTCAAGACCAAGACTGGAATTTCATTTATCAACACGAAATTTGGCATCTTAAAAACACATACATATGTTTTGAAAAATGAGGTTCGGAAGCATCTAAAGATTTTTTGAACCATTTATCTTCAAAGCCACAAATTCTACAGCTTAGTTACTCCCCTTTGAGTTGAACATAGGGATTATTCAATATGTATGAATTTGCGTTTCTACCATGAAACATTTGCCTGTTAGATTTTAGTTAATACCCCGTCTTAATTTTAGTTTAGACCCCAAAAGTATTGTTAACAGTCTCTAAGACCCGGATTCACAGTCATTAGTTAACAATTGACAAGGGTTTAATCAACAAAATTTCATTTGCAGTCATTATTTAATCATAAGTTAAGTACACAGATTTCATTGGTTAACTATTAGGTTAACCATTATCTTAAACTGCAATAGAGAAATCACGGCAGCCTGAGGAAATTCCCCGGGAATATTTAATCACGATAACCCCTAATATGTTTTCAAAAAATCAACAAATTTAGCAGTGCTGCCAAATGTTTCTCTTATACTTTGTATTAGTTAACCAAAGCACTCTAAATATGAAACATTAGTTAAACTCTTATGACCATTTTAGCTAACTAATCAAATCTTAATGGTTTTTTTCTGATTTCGAAAAAAAAAAAAAAATAGTCAACAAAAGATTCTGCATCTACATATGTATGTAAGTACCTTGTTGCTGTTGACCAGTAAACGGTGACGCACTATATTGGTCATCATTATCCATTGAATAGCTGGTGTATGCCTGCTGATGCACAACATTCGCTGGATCTGTTTCAAATGCTGAAGTAAACTCATCGCCGGCACCAATGAGAAAACGTTTATAGGCTAAAAATGCGCACAAAGCCTGGAACAGAGAATGCAAAATGAAATCAAAAGTACAAAGAAATTAATTAAAATGTAAACAGAACAACTTACTGTACCCGTACAGTACAAGGCGATTAGTTATTGCGCCAACTTACCCATGTGAAAATTGAAAAAAATGAAAATACAATGGCAGCCTGCATATTGCCAACGCCGATGCCACCTGGTGGCATAGGTGCTGAACTCCATTGTGACCATAAATACAAAAAGGATACAAAGTACATGAATGTCCAGAGTGCTATTTGTTAGCGAACGAGTAAACAAAAAAATAAATTGCAGTATTAAACGATTGCTTCTTCTTCATTTGTAATTTTTATTTTACCTGAAAAGCCCATATCCGCCATCACGTAACGTTTTCTACTCTTCACCGATGACATACGTTCAAAAAGATACTCGCCAACGATAAATGCGATTGACGCCAGAAAACCAAAGACTCCAATTGTGTTGCCATATTTGCATGCCATCGCATCGCCATTATATAGACAGATATCCTTGCCATTTTCTTCCCGCCAGCCCTCCGATGATATGCAACCAAAAACAACAATTGAGAAAAGCTGGAAGTAATTAAAGTAAATTGTTTGAAAAAAAAGAGTAAAGAACATAATGGGTACATTTCATTGTACAAAAGTTGTTGTAGCCATGCGTATTATGGGGTAATTATGGAAAAAGTTGTTCCATTTCTTTTTATTGTAAAGTTTAAAGCCAATTGTTTGCATTTTAAATGAAAATTTAAAAAAAAAAATTAAGAACAAAAATTTCAAAAAATTTTGTTGTATCTGGAATAAATATTTGTCAGCACTTTAAATTTTAAGAAATGAATTCGGTCACGACATAAGGAGGTACATATATATTACCTTAATCACTAAATTCATCATACTAGAGTTCGCCTTGCGCCTGCTCTGTTTGGACCCAGTTATGCGTCAGAGCATGTCTACGGATTTCATATATGTCAAGTGACTTCAAAATCCATAATGGCATTTTCAGTATATTCACAACTATTTTGGGAGTGTTTTGAATTTATGCAAACCTTATACAGAAAGACTGATGTGTCTCTAATCTGGATAGAAAGACATGCGGGACATAAAGGTAACGAAAGAGCTATAAATACTTTTATGTGCTCAGAACTCTTCTGCGGAGCAAAGCATGGATTCAAAAACAACTTAACTAAATATTGCAAGCCATTTTAAGCCTCAGCACAACAGACACTAAAACCTACACTGAAATAATGTTATGTCATTCTAAACTTAATTAACATCTAAAGAAGATGGGTCTAGTAAATCACGATTCCTGTGGACTCCGTCAAGTGGATTTGGAAACAATAGAGCACTTATCCTGCTGCAATAAGATGCAGAATTAAGTTCCTAGGAGCTGGTATTCTAGATCTCAATGACTAAGATAACATTAATCCAATGACAGTGACGTGATTTATGAACAGTCTAGAACCATTCTAATGGGAAAAGTGGTTGTACAAAACATCTTTTAGGTCGTAATGCAATCCATAGCCTTTTAAAAAATAACTATACCTATCTAAAACTTACATAAAAATATGCTCCAACATGTACTTTACAGAAAGAAAACATTCTGAATGTATTTGCATATATACCATTGCTTGAGCTCGAATCGGATATTTTTGTTTTCTGACATTGATAGATCTGAAAAAAATCAACTTATTGTTACTGGTGACTTTAATCTTTGTGGAGTTTCTGGTTGGAGCGAGAAGGTGATCATCATTATTTGTCTCCTTTTAATGTTTCGAGTCCTAGTGAATTATATGTATTGTAATTGATAATTTTTTAGATTTTGGACTATCTCAAAGTTATAATTGTTTCAATTCCCTTAACAGGCTATTAGACTTAGTTTTTATTACAAATAATATTAATTTTAATATTCGAGTTTCTCCTTTTCCAATATCTGTTGTAAGTGTGCACCATGTTCCACTTGAAATTGAAGTGTCCTTTTATACACAAATATCTTTCAGTTCCCATAGTATCTGGAAATGTTTGTTTCAACTTTAAACTTTGTAATTATCTTTCAGTAAACAATGCTTTGAGTGAAATTGATTGGGATATTGAATTTGGCCAACGTGATATCATGGAGTGTTTCAGAATTTTAATAAAAATTATTTTCGAAATTTCAAACAAATATACCCCCAGGGTCAAGAGTTATGTTTATAAGCTTCCTTGGTACACAAAAGGTTCGAAAAAACTAAAAAACCTTCGATCAAAATTTTATAAAAATTTTTGAAAACTAATTTAAATGTTTATTTTTTAAAATATAGAC